>CABHPH010149830.1:0-46995 GCA_902168325.1 Peromyscus nudipes
ACACACACACACACACACACACACACACACACACACGCAGTGAAAATAAAGAAATCTTTTAAAATATTTGTTGAATTAATAAATTCAAGCATAATGTGTTAGGTTTTTTTTTTTCAGTTGGTTTAGCCAATGTGCTATGAACCTGAGTATTGAGTTGCAAATGATCATGAAGACATGGTCCCAAGAGAGACTAGCAGGTGTAGGAGATACAAGCAGGTTGGGGGTGGAGGGGAGTAGAAGTCAAGGGAGGGTAATTTCAGATGAGGTTCGTGTGTAGGTAGCACCTGAGAGGAATGCTGACATGTTCATTGCTACACCAGACTTCTACATCTGAAATAAAATAAGTAGGCATTTGTATTTCCCACCGATAGGCTCAACAGTTAATAGTTATCCTGTGGGTGAAACCATAAATCTCTCTTTGTAGCCTTCTCATGTCATTTTTCTTTCCTGGGATACCTCCATCTTTTATATGGTGGCAATTAATTAAAATGTGCAATCGATGGAGAGCTCTTTACTTTGTTATTAACATTGTTTACAGCTATCTAATTTCTCTGCAGGATTGTCAGTTTTGTGAAGCACCTTCCCATGTACAATTATCGACAATGCTCTAAAGAGCACAAATCTAGAAATAAGCACACCCATGTGTTCCCTCTGTCACTTCTTCCTCTCCACTTCTCTCTTTTCCCCTCTGTCTTCCATGTAGATTAACTTCCAGCAGTTGAGCCAAGATTTACAAAGGCAACTGATTGCACCAATATTTACGTTCTCTATGTTATACCAAACATTCACATAAAAAAGATTATTGTGATTTTATTCTCTTAATCACTAATCTAAAATTAAATAAATAAACAAGAAGCAAAAACTCAAGCCAGTAGGTGGAGAAGGAGGAATCTAAAGAGATTAATGAAGAAAATGTTGACAGACAGAGCTTTACATCTCCGCACATACACTGTGCAATGGCTGGCTATTGCATCTGTGCCCGAGGAGCAGGGCAGGGCAGCACTCCACACTGTCCTCCTCTATGCAGGCCCCACATCTGCTCTCAGAACTGTCTTTCTTCAGCTGAAGCCCACTCTAAAGTCTCCATGGTAAGATTTTCAAGATTCCACTGATGGAAACCAATTTCAAAAATAGCGTTCAATGAACAGTGCTAGGCTTTAATGGTCAATGAAGACTTGAAAAGAAGTATTTGTTTGGAAAAAAACAGAGCCCGAAAACAACAGATGCCCTAGATACTAGCTGGAATGACTTTGCCTTGAGGTTATAAGAGCATTTTGTGTCTATTTATTTGTTTGGCTACTGTGAAAATAAAACAGTTCTATTCAATCCAAATCTGAACTCCACAAAAGAGTTTTTAATTTTTTTCTAACACCTGATTATGTTGACAAGTCACAAGTATAAATTTGAGTGACTCCAAAAATTACTGTCTACATTTAAATATGGAGACAACTGCATGTTGTTAACCTATTGTTTACAAATAAGCAAAACATAAAGAGTTTAATACTCTCATCGTGGAACGTCTCGCTGTGTGTCTCTGCATCTGTTTCCACCTGCTGCTGGGGGAAGTCTCTCTGGTGATGACTGGATAAGGCACAGATCTATGAGCATAACAATATCATTAGGAATCATTTTATTAATACTTTTTTTGTTTTTTACATTTTAGACCAGTGGCGTTTGGTGTTACCCTAGGCCTCTGGGCTATCTAGTGGAGAAACTCAGAGGAGTGGAGGGAAGGAAAACTGTAATCAAGATATAACATATGAGAAAACCTACTTTCAATAAAGGGAAAATAATAGAAACTTTAAAATATTGAAATTAAAAACTGTTCTGTATTATAAAAAAGACTTTGATATTCAACTCAGTTGTATACTTTTACATTTTTTAATTTAATTTCACAAAATTTAAGAAAATTACCTTGATTGTCAGAAATGTAAGATGGAATTTCCTTTAATAAGGGCAAAAAAAGGAGAATACTACAATGTTAATTACAACGATGTACATTTTGTGAACCTTATATTATTTTTACCCTGCTAAGCTTTCTCTATACAATATTACGGAAATGGAGAATTTCTTAGAATTATAGAGTGAATGAAGTTGAGACCGTCAAGGAGATATAACTACTAATTACATTTCAGAGTGAGCTGTAGACATGGATATTCCTAAAACCACAGCACCCGGAGCGCCCCGATGGCTATGTGAACCAGGGGTCAGATGGGAATGCTGAGTTGAGGACTGGCACAGTTTCTTCATTCCTATTACAGCGTCCAAGCCAACTGGGAATCACATCTAGAATATTCCCCTCCCTGGCTCTGACAGGACCTCACGAAGACAGACTTGTGCTCCTGGCTTCAGATCGGGTTCTCTCTAGCCTTGTCGTCCTCCTCCAGTTTGTTTTAGTGATTGACTCTGA
Organism: Peromyscus nudipes; assembly: GCA_902168325.1. NCBI lineage: Eukaryota > Metazoa > Chordata > Mammalia > Rodentia > Cricetidae > Peromyscus > Peromyscus nudipes. Next base: position 2,411 of record CABHPH010149830.1, read on the forward strand.
GTCCTGTTGTAGCCCTGGTCTCCATTTCTGTCAGGTTCTATTGAGTACTATGCAACGATCTTCCACAGAGGCTGCAGGAGTGGGAAGCCAGGATTGATCACTGAATGTCCTGAGAGTTCTCTGATGCATCTATCACATCCATGCAAGTAAAGTCAGCAAGAGCAATGATGATGGAGGAAATTAATTTTTGCATCTCCTAGAGCCATATCATATGTCCAAAATTATATTATGGCTTTTAAAATTTTGTCTTTTATATATCTGATATATATATGTATATATATATATATAAAATTTCCCCTTTCTCCCTCCAAAACTTCTCATATGCTCATCTGAGTTCTTTTTCATTAATTGTTGATATATATACAAGAAAAGTGTATTTAGGAATATATATATATATAACATATATTAAAAAAAGAATTATATATATGAATATATATATATGAAATACACTTTTCTTAAATAAGTACAACCTTTCAGTTTACTTGATTGTATATTTTCAGGGCTGATTATTTGATATTGGCTAATAAATTGTGTTTTTCCCTGGGGAAGACTTTCTCTCCCTCTCAGAATTTGTTGGTTGCCTGTAGATTTTTGTATAGAGCTGGGGCCTCCTGAGCTTTCCCAGACCATGTCTGCATGTCTATGTCAGCTCATGGTGAGGAAGTTCTGTTCAGAGACTTCACAGGTGGAACGTCTGAGATTCGTTACAGACACAGTCTCACATCAGAGTCTACATTATTTATTTTTTACAATGGATGTAATTGATATTCTTCTTGATTCTATTTGTTAGAAGTACAGCTCATTTTAAGGGATTTTCAGGTTGTTTCTGATAATAAAGACTGAACAAAAATCTAGACATATACGTATCTTTGTTTAAGGGAAACACTAAATTTCAAGTTGTTAGTCACAGGGTTGAACCATATGAAAGACTGAGATTTGATTCCTTGGGCCTTGGACTGAGGTTTCTCTGACCATTGGTCATAAAAATATCAATGCATATGAGAGATAAGTAAACTAGGCTTTGCATGCTTTAACTAGATTTTTATATTGTTCTTGCAATTTTCTTTCAGAGTTTATGGCACACGCAGAAAGGAAGTTGTTTTTCTTTTACTGTAAGCACACCTTCCTTGGGGATACTGCAGATTGCAGGTAAAAATTAGATATTTATGAGATTCCTGGACAAAATATTGCCATATTAAATCTTAATAGAACTTCACTAATGTTAATACTCAAGCAAGCTGGTTCTTATGGGGGCTGTAGAAATGCTCGTTTGTGTTTGGTGGAGAAATGGTGGGACTCTGTTTGTTTACTTCCACTATGAAGGGGAAGTAAAGCCTCCCTTGTCCTGTTTACTATAGGCTCTGGTTCTAACCAAAGGAATAGGAAATAACAATAGTATTGGTCTGAGCTCATTGATTTCACGGCTTCACTAAAGTAGAAAAACTTAAACAAAATTATCTTTTACTAAAACATATAAGAATTATTTGTCATCCTATGAACATTCAAGGAAATTATATATTTTAATCTACATTCAGATAGCTCCTAATATGCAAAGGAAACATAATGACTTTAAGTTTACTGTTTATTATCAGTCAGTCATTCAACCCTGGCACTGACCTATTTCTAAAGAGTTTCAGCCAAATGAATCAACAGTTGACTGAACACATTAAGAACTGAGTCATTGCCTCTTTCCAGAGCCCATTTATTGCATTGTAACTTGGTATGTTTCAAACCCCAGCCCATACAAGGAATGATTCCTAAGCAGGAGCTCATGTATTTGTCTAAAGTACACAATGAAGAGAATTCTAAGATCAAATTATGCACTGGCTCTGAACTAATGTAGCTAGAGTTTTCCTGCCTGGCCCACAGTCAGGACAAATCTCTGTCACCCACCAGTCCCACAACCACTCAGACCCAACCAAGTAAACACAGAAACTTATATTGCTTACAAACTGTATGGCCGTGGCAGGCTTCTTGCTAACTGTTCTTATATCTTAAATTAATCCATTTCTATAAATCTATACCTTGCCACGTGGCTCGTGGCTTACCCGTGTCTTCACATGCTGCTTGTCATGGCGGCGGCTGGCAGTGTCTCTCTCTCTCTCTCAGCCTTCCACTTCCCAGAATTATTCTCCTCCTTGTCCCGCTTATACTGGCCAATCAGTGTTTTATTTATTGACCAATCAGAGCAATTTGACATATAGACCATCCCACAGCAAACTAACTTACCGAATACAAAGATAATGAATAGGAATCTCTTCTTGAAGTTCACCAGAAGTGGTGTATGATGGCTTGAATGAAAAACGTGTCCCAGACGCTCATGGATTTGAACACTAGATTTCCAGTTGGTGGTGCTGTTTGGGATGTTTAGATGGTGTGGCTTTGCTGGAGGCAGTGCACCACTGGAGGAGGCTTTTAAGGTTTACAGGACCTTTTCTCTTCCAGTTTGTTCTCTGCGCTTCATCGTTTCAGCCAAAGATGAGAACTCAGCTCTCTGCTCCTGATGCCACGCTTGACTCTTGCTGTTGTGCTTCTACTCAATAATTAACTCTTCTTCTTCTAGAACCATAAACCAAGGTAAAATCATTCTTCTACGATCTGATTTTGGTGGTGGTGTTACATAACAAACACAGGAAAAGTAACTAATTCATGATACGAATGTAATAATACATTGTAAATAAGTTGCCACTAACTTCTCCATGCTTCACCATGCAAACTTCTGTTTGTCTAAATTTCTTGCCCTAGGAAGTGACCTGTATTAATGTTTTTCATCAAGGAGCTAAATGCTTCCTCATCCAAAAGCTGGAAAATTTGAATCACAAAATCCTCACAAGAGTGTTGCACTATTTGTCTCTGCCACCCTGTAAATCACACATAGCACATGATGACAGCATGTATGACTGCCATCTTGGGCTTCATGGAGACTCCTAAGTGATAATAACAACAAAGTTATTGGTTTACTGTGTGTTTCTTTTTCATTTGATGGGAAAAGGATCAACTAACCTTAGACTTAGTCATACAATACACTTTAGACATGGAATGCCTCCTAGTGAACCACATGTTAAGCTGTTTTTTCCCAGGTTAGCGTTATTGTGGACTGTCATAACTCTCAAGGAGTAAAATCTCAAGCACATAGTTTGGGTCTTTGGCAGGCATGTACTGGAAGGGCCTGAGGCCTTTATTTCCTTCTCATTGTGATTTTATTTTTCGTTCCATCATAATAACAATAAAGTGCTGTTCTACATGCTTTCTGCTATGACGTGCTATGTTGCCACAGGGTCAGAACAAACATAGGTTGGCATTGATTATTAACTGTTCCTGTAGTAGCCTATATGCTTTTTGTTTTGATCTAATTAGTTTGTGGGTCATAGATTTTTTTGGTTTTTTTGTTTGTTTGTTTTTTCGAGACAGGGTTTCTCTGTGTAGTTTTGGTGCCTGTCCTAGATATCGCTCTGTAGACCAGGCTGCCTTTGAACTCACAGATATCCACCTGGCTCTGCCTCCCGAGTGCTGGGATTAAAGAGGTGCACCACCACCGCCCAGCTGTGTATCATAGCTTTTAAAAGGATGTATTAACTTAAACCTTACCGCTAAAAAACTAGAATATCATCAGTCCTGCTGATGTTCGATTGTTCTATTTTTCCACTGACTTTAGTAACAGAACATAGGAATTGTAGGGCTATCCCAAGGGTCTTGTGCATTCCAGACATGCCTTCAAATACCCAGGAAGCACTACTAACCTGGTTCCATTGATAAGCCACCATATGCAAAATGAGTGACCCCATCTTTCTAGGAGGCATAGATATGAAGAACTCAAGAGTGTTCAGTTCCAGTATCCATTCAAAAGTAGCAACTGTGTTTGCTATGGAAGATTTTCATTCCTGGAAACAAAGACTTCAGATCAGTAAAACCTAAATAACTGCATTGAAAGCTGAACTTCCAACAGTAAGAAAAAGATCCAGTTTTGCATTTGATTTCTGGTATATGAAATATTAGCATGTGATCCCATTTTTCTATCTTTCAAGAGCATTTTAAATGTTCATTGTAAAAAAATGATCACCTTTATAAAATTAATTCAAAATATTTTACCTTCTATGTTTTGCTGAAAGTACATTTGATGATGACATTTGAAGGATTCCCCCCCCTCTGTCTCTGTCTCTGTCTCTGTCTCTGTCTCTCTCTCTCTCTCTCTCTCTCTCTCTCTCTCTCGTGTGTGTGTGTGTGTGTGTGTGTGTGTGTGTGTGTGTGTGTGTGTATTCAAGAGAATAAACTTAAAAGGACAAAATAATGATTTTGGTCCACAGTTCCAGAGGTGTTAGTCCACTGTTGATTGGCTCCTTTGTTTTGGACCTGTGGCAGTCCATGGAAGATCAAAGTAGAGGAAACTGCTGATATCAACGCAGATATTTAGTAGTGAGCTAAAAGAAAAAGGGTCTAGACCCTCTGTATCCACTTTAAAGACACACTGCCCAATGACTCAGACCCTCTAGTAGGCTCCATCTCTCCCTCAATAGTGTCAAGTGTTGATAATAGGTTCGTCAGCAGATAGTTTCATGATCCAAATACTAAGTTATTACAAAAAGGAATGTATTGTTATCTAGCTAGTTTGAATATTCAAAATAGTTCACCCAACTTAGAATGTAGATTTCTTTATGTCTTGTGGGATTTATGGGAGTCCTAGATATAACTGGGGTAAAAGTAGACAAGAATGGGGCATGAAAGCTTCAGAAGGCATTACCTGCATGTATAATATTATCAAAGATTGAATTTAATTTCTGGGGGGGTGTCAGCACATCACTGCTTGACTTCGTGGCTATTGATCAGAAATCATGTAGTCCTATACTGTGGAAGTGCAATATAAATAATGAGAAGAGGCATTAAAAAACAAACAAACAAAAACAACAACAGAAAACCCTCCATTGCTCTTATTTGAAAATTGGACCTGATAAATGATTTCAGACTTTTTCAAGAGCGGCACTTATTCTTGGGAATGGATAAAACATTCAGTAAATATTTGTGATTATAAGTGACATGTCTAACATTTTTACAATGTGACAGAACAAAAACAATTCACATACAAAACAACTCAGAATGTTTTAAGTAAATTCATGTGATTTTTATGTTGATTCACATCTATCTATTTATCTATCTATCTATCTATCTATCTATCTATCATCTATTTCTATATCTGTATTTTGTTGAGGGCTGCCCACAGCCCATGGGTTGGATATGCTTTTGTGTCTAAAATAAACAAAAATTACATTCTCACAAGCAGCTGCCTTGTTAATACAACAGGCAAATCTAGGCATTGTTTAAGAAATTGGCCTTCTTTTGAAATACTGGAATAGTGTAATTGAATTTCTTACTGGAACTTGTCCATGATAGGGGACATCGGGTAGCAAAGAACAAAAGGCTATCCGTGTACCACAGTTCATATTCTCCATCCCATGGGAGTTACCAGGCACAATGGAGAGTCCTGCAGGTGTGCTCCAGTTCTAGACTTCCGGGAAGAGAACTCTCAGTGTGAGCTCTCTCTTTTCAGCATGCATGTGCAAATCTTCTAAGACCTGGAGTTTTTGTCTGCACCTGTGAGTAGCGAGAACACTGAAGTACATAGTACACCCTTCGTTTATTTTCCTGAGAGGTAAGAGCCACGATTCTCTGTCAAGTAGGGAACGCTAAGGGCTCAAATACTTTGAACACTGTGCACTCCCGCCGCTCTGTCTCGACCCCATCTCACGGAGCTTTCCTACTCACTTCTTCAACACTGAAGTTGGCTTCCTTTCATTTCACCAGCCTCGTGTTCAGCTATTCCTGCAGTCTTCACTAGTGTGAGTCGATCTGTCACAATTCGTCTGGGATAGAGGCCTTAAACATCAATTTGGCAAACAAATTTGAAACTTGATTTTTTTCTGATGCTTGACTCTGGTGTGTCATCTTCTCTAAGAGCAATCATGATCTTATAATTGCCCCTTGAGGAATCTTAAATGTAGACTAGTAGAAAACATTAGTCTTAAATTGGAAAAGTGTTAACTGATTTTTTTTTAATGCATGGTCATAAAACAAAAACAGCCACTACTTTTTTTACAAAAAAAAGTACTTTTTACTTTTACTTTTTCATCATTCTAACAAATATGAGTTTGACACAAATATTGAATAAGACACACTAGTATTGAGCTGTGACATTTTTCAGAACTTATTGTGATTTAATCATCTTGGATACAGAAAAAAAATAATTTTTGTTGTTGATTGAGGAATCCCTGGCTGGGCTATATCAGTTTTGCTTGGTGCCATCTTGGATTTATTTTATCTTTTCATGTGTATGATCAGTTGATCAATTTTGTATTTATGACAAATGTTCATTTTTTTTGGCGATGCCTCAAATTTTACTTCATTCACACCGAGCATTGATGACACACATGAGAAACACACAGGATGAATAAAAGATATAATCACTAAAGCAAAATTTTTGTCCTGAAATATTTTAAAATGGGCTAGATAAAGCAATGAGTATAAAAAATTGAGAACAGTTTTTGGTAGGTTGGGTAGAGTTATTTTAGATCAAATATGGAAAGACATGTGATGGGAAATTCACTTTTTTCCAGCTCCAGAAATAGGGATGAAATAGTCCCTCACCATGGTTTGTGGATGCCTGTTTCTCAGTTGTGTCTCACATAGACTGAAAATGTACATAGAAACTGATGGAAGCCTTTTATGAAGTTCAAACTTCATCTTCAAAATAAAAATATACTGCAGGAGGTTTAATTGGAAAGTTTGGACGTAATTCCACACGGGATTTACAAGGAAGGTCTACATGAATATAGAAATGGTTTGGATGTGGTATTGGGTGGCTTCAAATATTTTAATGATGATTGAAATAATTTATGATTACCAAGGATGCATAACATCAACATCTGATTGGGTAGAAAAGTTTATGCATAGTTACCTATATGCTACAAAGCTATTCTGCTGGTTCATGCTTATAGGTGAAGTTATTAAAGGATAAAGATGCTAATAATGATATCAAGAGAACAAAGAAGTTTAGAATAACAATTAATTGTGAGTTGTTATGGTGATAAGTTTTTTTCTTCATATAGAAAATCAAAGAATTTCACTTGCACATAATTCTGAGAGAGAATTCTGTGGATCACTTTGGACTGCCTAAAGTTTGGTCAGAATTCAGAGTGCTGTCATATCTTAAGAATCTTTACTATAATGCAATGTATTTTAACTGTTAAAGATGCTCCAAAATTACACTTTTAAAATTGTAAAATGCAGATCCTTACACCATAGTATTATATCATTGGATAAATACTCTATTGTTTTAAAGTTAAATGTTGAAACATGCAAAAGCTTCTATTGAAGTGTATATTTAGATTCATATAATTCACATAATCTTATTTTCAATGAATTATTTTAATCTGGTATCATTAATCACCTAGTAGCTATCACCTCTCCTTTAAAAATAATTACTTTCATTACAGTCAACAAACAATTTTCACACAATAACCATTCTGAGTACCTTCAGTGATACTTTTATTTATTATTTACAATGAAGTACCAGAGATTGAACCCAGCACCTCCCTCCATTTTATTTTGTTTGAGAAGCTCTCTTATTTACCTGGAGCTCACCATTATGGCTGGACTGGTTGGCTAATTAGACCCTGGCGTCTACATACCCCACATTTATCACCCAAATGCTGGTATTATGGATGGACACTGCCATATCAGACTTTCACATTGATGCTGGGAATCAAAATTAGATTCATATGTTTACAGAGAATTCATTTTACCCATTGACCAATTCCTTATGCTTGTGTTCAATGAGATTTCACAAAAGGCAAAACTCAAATACATAATATTCAATAAAAAACTTTGACTTTAGACCTACACCTGCAAAAAATGTCCTGTATGTATAAAGGGTGAAATGAAATGCCAAGATTTTGTTTAGGACAGTTTAAAGTTTCTACATTTAACTAGTACTTTTAAACAGCTGAGCATAGTTTTACAGCAAGCCTCATGAGGGCAAGCAGCAGGCATGCTGTCTTTACCAGTATATTCTTAGCGCTGGAATGGAAGTTGGCTCGAAGTAGGTGCTCCACAAATGTTTGTGGACAGCTTGACTGACTCATTACCTCCATATGGCACCTCCCACTAGGCAAGCTGGTTGGTTTTTCAGCTTATAGTTTGCTGTCACTTTTTAAAAAACATGGTATTATTTATTTACAACAGACAGAATTTTATAGTCCCTTTTCTAAGTGAAACATTTTCAGTCATCCCACAGGAGAATGTTCAACGCAAACTTTAATCAATTGAATTTAGAATTCATGTTTTATTGACAATACCTATCTCAGAAAAATGGAAAGGAACAAATAAAATGAAGTCTATTTCTGGAAAGGTTGAAAAAAAAAACAATCCTTGTTTTTCATGTCATGGGGAGTTGTGAATAAATACCTTCATAGTTTCCTCTGGATTCATAATCTGTTCTTCAAAACACCTAAATTTTATGCTAAACACTCATTATATACATCAGCTGTAGCAAAGCATTTAAACCAATATGAAAATCCTATGAAAATATTGACTAAATGTGTAGACCATTGTTGAAATTATCCCAAGTCCCAGAGTACACTGATGGTGAAGACTGGTTCATGCTATAGTTAAGTTTCTGTGAAGCATTTAAGCTAGAACCAGGGTCCTCTGTGAGATACTTGGTGATATATTTTCTTTTTTGGTAAATGCCAAAATAAGTCATTTTATTTCATTTTTTTAAACATAGTTTTTTTTATTGTTTCTTTGGTAATTTCATGTCACATACCCCAATTCTACTCATTTAGCATTCCCTCCATATCTGCCCTTCACCCTTGCAGTGTCTCCCCAAAAAGGATAACTCAAAAAGAAATAATAAAAATGAAATTGAAAACACAAATAAGAATTTTAATGAACAAACAAAAACAACCCCCACCAAAAAACTCCAAAAACCAACAGCAAGCAAACAAACAAACAAAAACCACTTTGCTTCTCCATCTTCCCCAGGACTCCATCACCTCTCCATTGGTCCTAGGGGCCCAGGGAGCTGCAGTGTATCGTATAGTCTACCCTTTTGTCCCAACAGCTTTACTTGCAAATGTTCACTGTGTGATTGTTGGTCAGGTTCAAGGCCTCTGGCTTCTGGTACACCATCAATACTTGACCTTCGTCGAAATTCCTCTTGGATATCCTGCTGTTGCCCCAAGTCATGGAGATTTTGCAGCTGTGGTTCCACAGGACCAATCTATTCACACACGCTCCCTCAGATCACAGATGGGGTAGGTGCTGGCGAGTGCCAACTCAAAGCCCTAGATATGTGCCTGGGTTGTAGTTGAGTTGGTCAGTCTGGGTCACTGGGACCAGCCTCCTCGGGTGAGGGGCAGAGCCAGCTTTTCCATGCCCATGATGAGGGATGTGCCCAGCTTTCCAAAGTGCAGGAGACCAGCTTTCTTATGAGGGGGCAGGGCCAGCTCAGCAAAGCCCCCACATTTCAACCCATGGTTCAACACATGTTTTACGTGGACCCCTGTGGTAACATGGGCAAAAGAACTGAACACAAACCTCAGTTGCAGCAGGACCACAGACCTATACATGGCCATCAGCAGCAACTTGGGCTGGATGTCACCCTTGCCCCTTGTGACAATGTAAGACTCTCATATTCACATAGCCCGTGGCAGTAGCTCTTCCCTTGGACCCCAATATGGCTTCAGGAGGTGGCAGCCCAGACCTGGGCAGTCATATGGCCTTTGATGGTAACAGGGGCCATGACATCAACACAGACCCTGGCTATGGTAGGGCCATGGACCACAACATGGTCCCCAGCTACTGCTTTGTCCTGGATATTACCATGGCCCCAAGTGTAGTGCAGGCCACCCTGATCTGTAGCGCCCTGGTAGCAGCATGATTCTTGGAACCAACATGGCCTTTGATGTCAGCCCAGGCCCTAAGCTGGTACAGCCTTCAATGTTAGCAGGAGCCATGGATCCAGACATGACCTTCGGCAGCAGCTCAGGCCCTATTGACACCATGGTCCCAGGGGGCAGTGCAGGCCACTCAGATCCGAATGGCCCTGGCAGCAGCATGTACCTTGGATTCCAACATGGTCACAGGTGGTAGCCCAGAAGCTGGGCATGCTTGTGGCCTTTGGTGGCAACAAAGGTCATGGACATCAACACAAACCCAGACATGGTCCTTGGCAGCAGCCTGGGCCTGAATGTCACCATGGCCCTAGGTATCAGTGCAGGCCACTCAGATTGGCATCATCTCAACTATAAAGTAGCCCTGAACACTAACATGGCACCAGGTGGTGGCCCAGACCTAGGCATTCAAATGGCCTTCAATGGTTATAGGAACCATGGATATCAATACAGACCCTGGTAGGGCAGGGCTACAGACCTAGAAATGGCCCAGAGCTACAGCTTAGGCCAGATGTCACCATGTCCCTGCATGGTAGAGCAGGACTCAGATCTATATGGGCCAGACATCCTCAGAGCCTTTGGTTGTAACAGGAGCCACCTACTTCAACACAGACTGCAGCTGTGGCAGGGCCATGGACCCAGACATACTCCTTGGCAGCAGCCTGGGCCCAGAAGTCATCATGGCCCCAGGTGGCAAGTAGGCCACCTAAATCAACCCGTTCTTTACTACCTTCACCTGTCCCGATCTGCCTTTCTCCACAGGACATGAATCATTCTGTCTTTCTTTCTCTCCCATACCCCACCATATATCTGCTCACTATAGTGGCACCCGAACGGCCTAGCACCTCAAGGTGCTGGGCAGGGCCATATGTTCTCCTACCTGCCCAGGTATAGTGGCCCCAGTCAAGATTGTGGGTGTCCATTCCCACCCAGTCCCAGTGGCACATGACAGACCCAATATGTCATTTTAAAAGAAACATTACAATTAAAGGTTTATGAAAACAGGTGCATGAATCTTGGGGTTGTTTTTAACTGAAAGTTTTCCTTTCTACTTTTTTTTGATTGAAAGTAGATTCTTCTATCATATAATATATCCTGACCACAGTTTTCCCTCTCTCCACCCCTTTCAGCTCCTCCCACATCCCTTGTCCCCAGATCCACTCCCTTCCTGTTTCCTCTTCAGAAAAGAGCAGGTCTCCCAGAGAGGACATTATGATGGAATTTCTGAACATGATGCACTGTAAAGATTTCCAGCAACATAATACAGAAGCTGACCAGCAGCCCAGATGACCCTCTGGCCTAGCAGGTGCTACCCTCACTAGTGATATCTAAAACCCTGGCTTGGCAAGTATTGGCTCCTATTCCCGATATTTGAGCTGCACATGAACATGGACATTCATTTTGCAGGATAAATGACCTTATTTTTCTTTCACTTAGCAAATATTTTCCAAGTTCAGTCATTTGTATATTATAGTTTATTTATTGCAGATATTTTGTATTCCATGGTGGAAAGATAAAACTGTTTCTCCATCCACCTTGGTGAGCACTACTTGTTCCACCTCTAATTAGGATTTGGATGTGATGAATAGCACTTCTGTGAATGAACAATCTTGAACATATCTTTTAGTGAACAGAAAAATTTTCGTCTTCTAGTAACAAAGATATGTGACAAGGTTTATAGATACAATGTTGTGCTATGGTCCAGTCTGTGAAATTGGGTTGCTTTATGAAACAAGCAAATATTTAATCTTAAAAGATTCAGTTATTGTTCAAATTATATATACATATATAAAAATTATGTGTTAAATATTGTTTGTTAATATTTAACCAATTCCTCATAATATTTCTACTTTTAAAATAGAAAAATTCATTAGTGCACACACACACATACATATATGTATGTATGTATCACTTGTGCATTTTATTAACCTTATGCCTCTGCAAATAGAAGCAGAAATAGAATCTTAGCTTTTGCCTAGATGTATACAGACACTATTTTGTCAAGCTTGTACTATACTGTTTAAAAATGGACCCTCTCAGTTTATGAAGTCCTGTGAAATATTTGTCAAGCTTTGTCTCCTCGTATTGACAAGATATGGGTGATGCTTTGAATGAGAATATCGCCCATAGGCACAGGTACCTGAAAGCTGGATTCCCAGTTGGTGGCATTATTTAGGAGGTTACAGAGAGGAGCAGTCTTGTTGTACCATTGTGAGGCAAGCTTTGAGAATTTACAGGCTCACACTATTTCAAGTTCAACTCCAGCCTGTGTAGCGTTTGAAGGTGTGGCCTTGCAGCTTTCTGTTCCTGCCACCATACCTGCTGATGGCCTTCATGTCTACCTACTGTGACAGCCTCTTATGTCTGTGACTACAAGTCCAAGATGAACTTTCTTCTATAAGTTGTCTTGGTCATGGTAATTTATTACAACACAAAAATGACAAAATATGTAAGAATTTCTTCTGAATAACAAATTAGTATGTTATGTAAATAGGTTAGTAAATTATCAATGATATTTTAAAAGTCTGTATGTCAATAACAGACAAAATTTCTTAAACATTCTAAGAAGATTATGAAGGTTATTTTAACTTAATAACTAAATCAGAAAATAATAAATTTCATAATCTCTCAGAATATAACAAGCTTCTATGTAAAATTTTTTAATTTAAATGAACAGCTAATCAATTCTACATGTTTTCTATGCAAACTAGAATCAGCTCTTTTATTTTCTTTTTTGGTTAATGTCCAAAATCATACATTTTCTAAAATGGTTATAAATATGCTCGGCTGTCTATCACATTTAACCAAAACATTTCTGTCATACCCAACTTATTGCTAAACTTACTCTATTAATGCAGTGATTTTTCTGTCTACTATTGCACTGATGATTTATTTCTTTGATGTGTGTTTATCTTTTTGTGTGTGCTTACTAATTCTTTTGTTAAATGTTTTTTAATTAAAATAGAATTATATCAATTTCCACCTCTCTTTCCACTTACCAGTCCCTTTCACCTGTATTCCCATGTTACCCCCGACTCTCAAGTTGATATCCATTTTTTTCTTATTATTGTGTTGCGCACGTGCATGTACACACACACACACACACTCATCTGCTGAGTCTATTCTTGGTGGTAGTTTCAAGGCTGACCACTCTTCATTGGGTATCCAAACTGTTATATATGTAACATTGGCATTGAATGCAAAATGTGCTGTTCCTAGCATGGACTTTGCACAAATCTATTTGTTGGATTAAATAGGAGGTTATTGTGAATTTGGATGAGGGACAGTGATTGCAGTTTTATATAACTCATAGTTGTGGGGAGAAAAATTCATAAATAACTCTGACCACTATGAGCAGACATAAGTTAAGTACCACAGGGAATTAAAAGGAATATTTCCTCAACCAACTGTTTATTGAGAAACTCTTCTGGGTATTGTTATAAGTAATGTGGATATAAAATTGATCTGGACAAAAATATGTGTGAGCTTATAAGTTTATTTTTAATGACAAAGGATTTAGGGGTCAAGGAAGGCTCTAGGTAGATGATACCATAGATGAATTTTTAAATCAACCTTCCTTATTGCTATAGAGGAAAAAGAAAAGAGTTCTCTTCTTAACCATTTCCAGACTTATGGCTGATGCCTATTAAAGATATGATGACTATCAAGACAGATTAATCAGAAGAAAAGCACATTCATTTCTTAATGTAAGCTTAACATGACACATAAGTCTTTACAAAGAAGAGTAGTTGTATCATTGTTGTGGATATCGCTCTGTATAAATAAAACACTGATTGGCCAGTAGCCAGGCAGAAAGTATAGGTGGAACAATCAGAGAGAAAAATTCTAAAAAATAAAAGGCTGAGGCAGAGAGACGCTGCCAGCCACCGCCATGAACAGATGTTAAGATACTGGCAAGCCACAAGCCACATGGCAAATAATAGATGAATAAAAATGGGTTGATTTAAGATATAAAAACAGTTAACAAAAAGCCTGCCACAGCCATACAGTTTATAAAAAAATATAAATTTCTGTGTGTTTACTTGGTTGGGTCTGAATAGCTGCGGGACTGGCGGATGAGAGAGATTTGTCCTGACCATGGGCCAGGCAGGACCAAAAAAACAGTTAACAAGAAGCCTGCCATGGCCATACAGTTTATAAAAAAAATATGAGTCTCTGTGTGTTTACTTGGTTGGGTCTGAGTGGCTGCAGGACTGGCGGGTGAGAGAAATTTGTCCTGACCATGGGTCAGGCATGACCAGGAAAACTCTAGCTACACATAATTTTGTACTGTTGTGTAGAAGTGTGTATAGAGATTAAAATTGTGTGATCCAGTAGAACTAAAACTGTAGAACCATAGGAAAACTTGTGATTTCACTACTTCTCTTTGTATGCTTGACATATTCTTCCTCTGGCAATAAAAAAAAGTCCCCCAAAATGAGATTGTTATAGTCTACTACAGGGCTATGCCCAGTTAGCTTTTGTGGTACTCTTTGGAAGGAACAGAGCAATGGAATGGAAAGAGGGAATTTCAATTTTTTGTTGTTTTCCTAAAGTCAATATGACTATTATGATATGTGTCTGGGAATACACAACCCACTATGAACAGCAATACAGGGAGGTTAACTGCAGATCTTCACCACTCCTTCTAATCCTACAAGTTCAACCCCCAGCTCATCTCCAACTCTGTAGAAGACCTTTTGCTGTGGCCTATCCCTTGCCCACATTGTTCCCAGGAGACCAAGAAGATCCTGCTGGATATCTATCAAGATCAATGTTCTTGATTCCCAATAAAAAGATACAGTTTAAGAGAATGGATGTGAAAACAATATCTGCAATTCTTCTACATCCAAGAAATAGGCTTTATTATCAGGAGAGACATCACCTCATAGTAAAAGGATGGAAAAAGCTATCCCAAGCAAATGGACCTAAGAAGCAAGCTGCGGTAGCCATTTTAATATCTGACAAAATAGACTTCAAACCAAAACTAATCAGAAGAGGTAGCAAGGGACACTACATACTCATCAGAGGAAAAATACACCAAGAGGACATTGAAAATCTTGGCATCTATGCACCAAACAGAAAGGTACCCAAATTTGTAGGGTGGTGAGGAAGTAGGGAGGAACTGAGAGGAGTAGAGGAAGGGGAACCCATAATCAGGATATATTATTGAGAAAAAATCTATTTCCAATAAAAGGAAGACAAAACAAAACAAACACAAACAAACAAAAATCCCAACTAAACTGTAAGCCAATATGTCAATTCTCCCTTCAATTTAATGACTTCCAATGGTGTTGGAATGATGGGTTCTAAGTGACTCAGGGGCACATATCAAGACATTGTGTCCTAAAGCCACTTAAGATGAAGTCTAATTTTAGTATTTTGATGAAAAATTCAAGATGATTAGGTATTTATGGCCACATAGTTTTGACATTAATCCCTGTGACTTCGATGAATACCTGAAAGAGACCTTTCATTACACATCTGGACCAGCATGTGGACCATACACAATATGATTCATCATGCCAGAGTTTTCTCTTCCTGATCCTCAAGCTTCACTCATTTGTAATCACTAATCATAAAGGAAATAACAGTGGTATTTTATGATGAGAAATCCACTCACATGAGTCTGTTTGAGGGGGTAACAAGAATTTATTAAAAGTAATAAAGGGGAAGATACACTCACAAACAAAGAACCAGGTGAAAAGCCACTGTCCGTTCTTCGTGAAAACGAATGGATCCAGCCTCTGAATCCACCACGGGAAGAAGAGGGCCTGTGACCTCCTTTTAAGTGATCATGTATGCATATCAGAAACCATGCCCTAAGGCTTATACCTCAAAGCTAATTGGTGGAATGAATTCCCACTACAGTATCTTTTCTAATGACTTAGGCCAGAAGATGAATTAAAGCTTTCCAAAGCTGAGTAGGTTGACTTTTCTAAGAAAAGGAGATGGGGAGAGACACTGCACATGATATTTTTTTCAGGACTATATCTTTATAATAATGACCATGAGAGTTGAAAGACAGGCAATTAAAAATGCAGAAAGGATTTTATTGCCCTAGTGGTTTTACTTTTCTTAATTTCATACTTGGAAGATTAAGTTTATTCTATTCAGTGAGCCTAAAATATGCCATATTATTGATATAGAGTAGGATCATGTTGTATATTTGTCAAATTAATGTTCATAATAATATATTGAAATCTATTCCTGAATTCTAGTAGTTTGGACTTAGGGTCTAATATGCCAAATCAGTGTTTGAAAAACTATTTTATCATATGTTACTAGTATTATCACAACCACTATTGACAGAAATTTGGCCTTGATAATGTTCATATTTCATCTGTTTAGAAACTGAAAAACCATCTCTAGGAAATAATAAAAATAGTGGAATACTTGTTCAGCCCTTTCCTTGGCTCTTCTCCAAAGATACCTAGACTCTCAAAGACTCCACTCAGTACCGGGAGAATTATTGTGATGCTCATTTTATCTAAGATGTTTGTACTGTAATTGCAGACTTTGAGGCAGAATAGAAAGCAGAACAGTGGGAATTTAAAAAATGTTGGCCATAGAAAGAACATTTTGCATCCCATGCATGACTATTATACTCTCGACTACACAGGGTTTCTTAGTTTCTCTTATTTGAGGGATGTTAGCTCTTTAATGAAAGACTGAAAATGAGTGTGCATATCTTCCACAACTATCATGACTTTCTTACTGCAATATTTAATATCACGTGACTCCTCTCAGTTTCTCACTTAGCTCATCTGCATGTGTGTAACACACAGTTTTAGTAGACCCTGCCAGAAAGCAGATAACACATGTGCAGTAAGGAGAGTTCCTTAGACGTATTCCACATAGGTAATATATTGAATATTCTGTTTAATTTTTTTGTGTGCCAGTTTTGGATTTATATGATTGAAATCACGGGAACTAACTAATATTTCTAAATTTCAATGTATGCTAATTTTATTTCTTGTGGTCCAACAACAGTATCTTCATTTAGAAATTTTTAATGTACAATTATAAAATAACTTTCCATGGCTGTGCTATTGTTTCCTGTGTGTTTCTTAAGGTTTATCTGTGATTCTTCGTTTGTAGGCTGAGAGTAGGAGGTAAAAATCCATCTAGGTCTGTGTGTGTTTTTCACTCAGGGGAAATAAGTGATTCTAAAAATAATAGTCACATAAGATGATCAGGCAAAAGACCAGAATTTTCTTTTCTGAAAATTACAGGGTGAGTTATATTCTATTATATATCTGTTTTGATAACAATATCTACAAAACTGACCTGTTATTCTCCATTTTTTCTACATCTTTCATCTCTCCTAACATTATTTCCCATGGAGTTCCTCACAGAAATTGTTCAGTTTCCTGTATACAAGGTCTTTTAGAATCCTTAGGAGTCTGGCTACTCTAATGGAAATATATATCCATTTCTTCAAAAAAGCAACTACTTAATTTTCTCACTTTCTTGTATCCTACCCTTTGCTAAATTTATCCATTTTATATTTTGTAAATAGTAGCTTGGCTGGACTAAAATTTTTAGTATTTCTTTGTTTTAAATTTTAATTTCTTGACCCTTTCATTTTTTAACTCTAGCTCATTAATTACTTTGTCAAATACACTATGTGGAAGTCACTAATTCACTCTTGTCCTCATTAGATATGCCTTTGGGTTCTGAATTGTAACTTTCTTAGTGACTGATGAGGTAATTGCTATTTATTGACTTTTTGGCACCCCCGCCCCCTTAGATGGGTCTGCTGTGGTATCCTGTCATTCTTCTTATTGGGTTTTTGTATTCGTTTTGATTGATAGGAGTTTAGAATAAATGATAAATATGAAACTTTTATTGTCTATGGGTTTAGAGATGGCTTTCATTTTGTTCCTTGGATAAAGAATGCTACAGAATGTTGCCTTGTTGCTGATACAGATTTTGGAAATCACTGTTTGATATAAATTTTAAGCTACTTCATTTTCTGTCTTCCCACAATTACACCTTTTCTCTCTTTCTTGTTTAAATTTAGAAACATTATTAGGCAGAATTCCTATTCATCTTTGTTTTTATTATATCTTTGTTTTTATTATATAGTGCTTACTGAATCTACTTTGTTATTTGGATTGATTAAAGATTGTATAAATGAAAATATTTTCTGAGAGAAACAAGGTTAATTTTATCTCTTAACCATTTAAGATTAACACAGTGGACACTAATTCAAGTGATCACTCACTGTAAGTTGAAATTACTTAAGACATAACTTTATTAGCCTAAATATCTGTTCTATGGATAGTACAATCCATTCTACTGGTATTTTAATTGTCTTATATGAGGATTTGGTTGCAAGCTATTTGTAGCATTATTAGTTCAATCAAATTAGTTTTGGACATTTATATATTCCCACAGTGGGAGGAAAAGTAATCACCACTACTGAACTGTAACAAGATTGCCACTATCGAAATTATGCATTCATCTGAAATGAATTAATAGGGAAAGTAATGATAAGATTATATCTTATCATTGTAACCTTCCGCCACTATGTAAAAAGAGATATAACACACATCAAAGTGAATAAAACACAAATGTGGAGCTAAACGATCTATTATAAAATGAAAATCTGAATAATCATATTTTCTCAGCTTTGGGTAATTATAGGTAAAGCTGGTGTGATGATTTTTATGCTTGCTTCAGAAGGCAGCCCAGTGTGTTTATTACTAACTAGGATTTAGTATGGACATTGTCAATGTTAAATTTCCTAGCGAAAATAGTGGCTTTGGGACTTCTTCCCGCTCAAACCATTTCTAATACTCAGTAAGGTAAATTTCCATTGGGACAGAGACTTACCTGGATTTTGATTGCAATTTTCATGAAAATACTAATATGATGCTATGTTTTTTGTCTACTTGAAAATATTCACTTGTGAGAGCCCTGTTAAAGTTTATCAGTTTTCCCCCTTGTTGGCAAGAGATTATTTTCTCATACAATATGTCCTGATTACAGGTTTTCCTCTCTCTACTCCTTCCAGTTTCTGCCCACTACCCCTCTCACCTGCATCCACTCCCTTTCTGACTCTCATAAGAAAGGACCAGGTTTCTAAGAGATAACAACAAAACAAACCGAATAAAATATAAAAAAATAAACTATTGCGTTGAAGTTGTACAAGACAAACCAACAGAAGAAAATTATTCCAAGAGAAGGCACAAGAATCAGAGATCTACTTGTTGCACACTCAGGAATCCCATAACAACAGTAAACTGGAAACCATAATACGTACACAGAGGACCTGGTACAGACCAGGGAAGTTCCTGGGCATACTGCTTCAGTCTCTGTGAGTTCACATGAGCTTTGCTCATGTTGACTTAGAGGGCTTTGTTTTCCTGGTGTCCTTCATCTCCTCTGGGTCTCTCACTCTTCCTGCTTCCTCTTGTGTGAAGTTTTCTGAGCTCTGAGGGGAATAATTTGATGGGGACATTTCACTTAGGGCTGAGTGTTCCAATTTTTCTCGCTCTCTGCATAATGTCTGGCTGTGGGTTTTGGAGTTATTCTCATCTCCTTTAGAAGGGAGCTTTTGTGGATGATAGGAACAAATGCCTGAAAAAAGGCATTGATCTATGAGAATAGCAGAATGTCATTAGAAGTTATTTTATCACTACTTTTTTTTAATTTCCTTTTTTTAAACCAGTGGTATTTGGTTTTACTCTAGATCCTTTTGCTTTATAGTGTCTGGTTCTTGGTCACCCAAGCAATGGCAATTATGGGTTCAATTTTGAGGAATGGGGTTTAAGTCAAAGCACTTATTGTTGCTACTCCAACAAGCTTTGTCCCACCATGCTCTAGCATATCTTGCTGAAAGGACACCATTGTAGATCAAAGGATTTGTGGCTGGCTTGGTGTTCACATTTCTCTTTGGGTACATGTCAAATTCTTATACATTTGTTAACTGAATTGAATTTTCTTTTTGATTTGTAGTAGTTTTTAGCACATTCAGGACATGAGCTCTTTATTGGTTACACACTTAGGGTTATAAATCAATCAGTGAATTCATTTAGAATTTCATTAAAAAATAGACACCTTATTCTTTTGCAAACCAAATTATGAATATTTTTTAATTTTACTTTTTGTTGTGCACTCTTTAAGAAAACATAAATATTCTTTTGGGTAACTTTTTTCTATCACTTATATTTATTAATTGTTTAATATTTTATCCATTGATTAATTAATTAATCTATCTATTTATTTATTTTCATGGTGGGAGACATGTTTGTTTATCTACACATGTAAAGGTTATAGGATAACTTTCAGGAGTGGGTACTTTCATTCCACCCTGTGGGTGCCAAGGACCAAACTTTGGTTTTCAGGTTTGGTGGCAAATGTTTTTCCTGGCTAAGCCATCACACTGGACTTAAACCATCTTTGCATGATCTTTAATTGATCCAAATTCCCTAGAGAAGTCAGAATGAAGAACACTCAGTTACACATATAATATATATATATATATACATATATATATATATATATATTAATTTGTGGATTTGCCTTCAGGACTCACTTACTTATAATCCTTCGCCTTGGTCTACAAACCTTTCCATAAATGTCTTTTTAATTTATTATTTTTAACAGCCACACTTCTGTGCATTAAGGATGGACTGAGAAGCTCATACAGAATGCACATCCCTGAGAAAACTGGCCCTCTCTTCTCCAGCAGCCATTAATTGCAAATAGCCCCTCAGCTAACAGCTGGACTTAATGCCTCTCTCCAGCTCTATTCGGGGATTTTGTCTGTCTGGATCTTGGGCAGGTAGTCACAGCCACTATCAGTTCACGCATGCAACGGCTTTTTCATATTGGGCAACTATTCTTTCTTAGGAGATGTCCACTACTTCTGAATTTAGCAGTCTTTCTATTGCCTGTTCCATGATGCTGGATTCCAGAGCCTTGGGAGAGAGTTATGATATAGATGTTTCATTTTGAACTAAGCATGCCACAGTCACTTATTCTCTTCATACTGACTGTTGTCTCTGTTGTAATCACCACCTACTGAAGTAGTTTTCTGATGAGGACTGAGAGATGTGCTAATCCATTAGTATAAAGAGAGTAATATAAAGTTTATTACTATGTCCATTTAGGAGAATAATAGCACTAGGTTCTCCACTAGGGCTATGGCCTTGCCAGACATGAGTGTTTGGGTACCTAATATGGGTTCCATCTTGTAGAACATGCTTTAAATCCTCATTCCTGGCCCTGGGCTTATTATTTGATTGATAGCTTATGCCTGGGAAAGGTATTGTCCCTCCATTATAGAGTAATTCCTTTTAAACTACTTCTATTAATATGTTTATTTTAGAAAGCTTCTATGGTAGTAGGTTTCCATATGCATCTTCAAAGGGATTTGATGATAATACCTCTCTACACCTCTGTCTCTACCATATCCTTTTATCAATCACCCCAAAATCCTTCTTGTTCTATTATTCCCCCTTCCCCCTTCATGTGCATTTTCTCTTATCTTCATTTCACCTAACTACTTTACTGACTTCTATAGGTGCTCCAACATTAAGTACATAGCTAAAGAGTGAAAACTAGCATCTATGTATGAGAGAGAACACAATAATTATTTCCATAACTTTGCAGTTACATGTGAATTTCATAACTTTCTTTCTCTCTATAGATGAATAATATCCTTTTGTGTATATGTATCATGCTTTCATTCTCCACTCATCATTTGACATCTAGACCATTTCCATTTCTTTGCTATTGTATTACTGTAGTATTTTTACTACTGTGGGACTTTTTTCAGGAATAGTGTAAATAGATTATATAATATCTTTATTTATAGTTTTTTGAGGAACTTCCATATTGATATCTATAATGGCTACACCAACTTTCCCTTTTTCCAATATCCATGCCATCATTTTGGTCGTTTGTGTTCAAATATTAAATATTCTGACTGGGGTAAGTTGAAATTTGAAAGTAATTTTAATTTACATTTCACTGGTGGCTAAGGATGTTGAAAATAAAAAAAAAGTCTAAGTCATTTGTATTTCTTTTGAGAACTTTCTGTTTAACTATATACTCCAAGTTTTATTATTATTATTATTATTATTATTATTATTATTATTATTATTATTATTTAGTGTTTAGCTTTTTGAGTTCTTTGTGTGAAGGCCTAGACTTAACTTTACAGACTCAGAAATTTGCCATGACAATTCGAATGGATACAGAGCAGTATCCTCCTTCAGACATCCTGTCTGTGGTTTATGGCTCTTAAAGATATCTAGATAATCCTACTGAGCAGTCCAGATAATCCTGTTCAGCAGGTTGTGGTTCCCCACCAAAAGTCTAACCCAATGGTTTTAAATGTGGTTTCGCACCCAAAGTCTAAACCAATAGTTTCAAAAAATCACCTTGCTCCTTTTACCTAATCCCAAATTGCCAATTCCCAGCCTGTGGTTTTTTCCTATAAAAACTCTCTACACCCGGGCTCATGGTCACTGCCACATTTCCTTCCATCTGCCTTTTGGTGGCCCAGGTTGAACCTGAATAAAAAGGACCCTTATGTGCTTGCATCAGAAACCGGCTCCTTGGTGGTCTCTGGGGGTTTCGCGAAACGGGTACAACATTTGCATATTCTAGGCACTGAACACTTGTCAGATAAACTTCTGGTAAACACTTTTCCCATTCTGTAGGCTGCCTATTTACTCAAGAGATAGTATGCTTTGCTATACTGAAGCTTTTCAGGTTCATAAAATCCCATTTATCAGTTGTTACTCTTAAAACTACTAGAGTCTTATTTAGGGTCATTTTCTGTGCCTGTGTCTTAAATTATATTCCCGACCTTGTGCTTCATAAATTTCAGGATATGAGGTAAAGTCTTTGATCCATTTGAAGTTGAGTCTTGGGTAGAGTGAGAGAGAGCAATCTAATTATACTCTTCTACATGTAGAAATTCAGTTTGACCAGGACCATTCATTGAAGATGCCCTCTTTTGCTCACTGTGTACTTTTTAAATCTCTTCATCAAAAATTAGGTGACTGAAAGAACAAGTGTCCTCAAATCTGTTTTATTGATCAGTGTGTTGGTTTTTATGCTAGAATCATGCTGATGTTATTACTACAATTTGAGGTATAACTTGAAACCAGAGTTGGTAATACCTCTAGCATTGTTTTATTGTCTTGGTCCTTTTATGTTTCTGCATGAATTGTAAGCCTTGTCTTCAGTTTCTGTGAAGAATTGTGTTTGAAAATATGATTTTGATTGCATTGAATCTGAAATTGATTTTTATTGCATGGCCATTTTCACAATATTAATTTTGTCAATCCACATGCATGTGAGGTCTTTCCATTTTCTAGTATTTTCTTCAATTTATTTCTTTAGTGTCTTAAAATTTTTATTGTACCATTTCTTAGTATACACCCAATGTCTTTTATCTGTGAGAGTTTCAATTATTGTCTTGATTATTATTGTGGTATAATGAGTTGTAATGTCTAATCAATCTTCACTGTTACTTATTCCTAAACAATCCTCCTATTGTGTAAAAAAGGAAGAAACAAAAGATCCAATTTGCATAATGCTTTAATGTAGTCATGCAGACTAACATGATTCACAGATAATCAACTTTGTTAAAGATAATAGTGTGTTAATTTGCACTGAGTGCTGTGTTATATTCTTTGGTGTGGGAGAAACTGAAGAAAAACAGATCTTTTCAAGGAATTTGGGACAATTAAAGTGACAAAAGACAAGGGGAAAATAATTTTTAAAGTACTCCTTAAAGACAGTTTGGGGGAGAAATACTCAGATTAGATATAACACAGGAAATGAGAATGAACAGTCACTAAGGTACTTTGGACATGCCAATCTAGTATCTGTTATTTTCTGAAAGAGCTCTGAAAGCCTTATACTGCGTGGAAAACACAGTTCAACAACCATTGAAATACAGTGGAAAGGAAAAGTTTGATATTGTACAAAAAGTCTGATCATTGTAAGAAAAAGTCTGACATGTTACAGCCTTTACTTAGATAAAACATTCTCTAAGAAGAGCCTCATAGTTATATGGCAAGAGCATGCATATGAAGTGTGAAATATAAATAGCTTCAGCTCTTCAGCATACTATTACAGGATCCTGAGCAATAGACTGTATCCCCTGTATTCTGTTTCTACCCATGGACAATTAGACATATAACATCTACTTCAGGAAGTTTTATGAAGGAATTGAGTCAAGATAGTTTGGAATTCTTTGTAAAAGAAGTATTATACGTAAAACATGTAAGACGGTGATATGCCATGTATTGAGGAAACTATTTAGTATATTCTTATGATGCCTAATGTCATTTATTTCAGCAGAGGTCAGCACACATTTTTCTATAAAAGACAATATAGTAAAACATTTGATTTTGAAGACTATATCATGATAATCATACCTGTTCAACCCAGGTCGAAGCACAGAAATGGTCCACAGATATTATGCAAATTTAGTGAAGGTAGTTGTTTTCTAATAAATCATTAGTTACATAGCAGTAAGAACTAGTCTAGAGAACCATACTTTTCAAAGTCCCGTAGTAGGTCCTTTCAAACTGAAATTCTAGAACACCAGCAACAGTATTAAGAAGAAGGAACCATAAACAATGGAGTACAATGGTGAACGATGTAGGAACTCCTGCTTATAAATCACTAAGAGTATTAAAATGCTAATACCACAACATCAAGAGTGTATAAGTCACATACCTATGCATCTAGTCCCACCTAGAAACTTCTTAAAACTAATCAACTACAGCCTTACCCTTGACCTAGCAAATTTTCATCAGCACATCAATAAGATCCTCAGAAGATTCAAATGCACATAGATTTTGAAAAGGTTTGAGAGCATATATGATTTGACATTGTGACACTAGCTAAGAACTCTATCCAAGGAACAAGTAATTATTTGTGAAAAAATAAGCAATGAAATTCTTGTAAAAAATTAGCAGTCCATAAGCAATCTGCATTCCTTAATCGTTTTATTAAATTATTTTCAATTCATCCTTGGTTTCTTTTTTCAGTCTTGCAGCATTTATTTGGCTACTGAATGTAGCTCATTCCTCTGAGGAAATTTTCTCAGTCTAACAGTGCTCTCCTGTAGATTGTGATGGTTAAGAATATTGACTCTGGAACTGTACCACTTGGGCTAGTTTTCTGGCTCCACCACTCACCAGCTGTTTGATCTTGGGAAGGTTATTTAATTAATCATCTGTTTCAGTGCCTTCTGCTAGAGAGAATAATAACTCTTATCATTCTGAGGATTAAATGTGTTTATATATTTAAACAATATCTGACACATGGCAAATACTTGTAAGTGCTAGAAACACTAGTAGCTATCAATTCCCATCACCTTTATAATTTTTCTGGCTCTCTCTTTATAGTAAATTGTCTGAACTTTTGCAGCATTGAGTACTCTTTGTGGGACATAGAAATTAAATAGCCATGTTAATGCAATACAAAAATAACAAAAGGGATATATTTTCCACTACAGTGTAGTGGTCTCAAGGACGGAAGAATGTAAGGGTCAAATATGGCTAGAAAGTTGTCTCAGTGTGTAAAGATGCTTGCTATGAAGCACAACTTTCATATAATATTATAGGACCAGCCTTAGTATTATACTATACCATGGTGCCCAGAAGAGACACTACCAGCGGCACGAGAATGAATGTAGATACATGGAGCTCTTTGGTCCAACTCGTTTATTCGTCCAACATCATCATTCTGTTCCAATTCTTCCTGCTTCTATCAGTCTATATCTATCCCAAGACAGCAACACCTTCATGTACAGTACAACATAAGAATGGCAAGATCCCCACCAGAAGCTTCCTGGCAACTTCATTTGCAACCCCAAAAGGGGAAGAGAATAAAGGGGGAGTTAGATAGGAGCTGGAATAAATCAGAGAAGGAATTTACGTGCTAGGAATCTATCCTTACTGTGGTTAGGTGAAAACATTACGAGTTTATCATAATGTGCTCAAACTACAAACTTACAGGTGATAGGGTAAAGAACTCTATAAGTCATTAAAAATAAAACTGCCACTGTTTTTCTCTGCTACCAGTTTTCTGACAGGGCAGGGGAGGAGTACTGATAGCTAGTCAATCTGCATCACAGCTTGAAGCACCTGGTGAAAGGAAATCCCTTTGATCTAAGAAGTTGCTCTGGGGCAATGGAAGTTCTGAACTTGATTTGCACAATAAACAAAGTTATGCATCTAGTAGCCTGTTAGCCTCCTAGGCTCAGTGAGGGAGTTAATTCCTAGTGGGACAGTGTCTGAGAAGTTTAGTTGTTTGCCAATTGGTCTGGAAATATTTGAGCACACAACAATTTCATAGCAGAAGACAGCTGAAATATTAAAAACTGTGTAACACCAAATATGCATAATAAATGGCTTCCCTTTTGACAGACCCTTGTGTTGGTTTTTTGCGCGCTCTTACCCTGCAAGGAAACGTCACAAAACACGACAGAATCCACTAACAAGAGTTTTATTAAGATAAGGGAGAGGGACAGATGTGCACAGGTCTGCAGGAAAGACTCGTGAATGAAGTGGGGCCGGGAATCATGGCGCAGGCTTATAAAGGCTGGGCCGCGCCTGCGCACACAGGCCCATGTGGCTGTTCCACGCGTAGATCATAGGGTTGCACTGCGCACACTTTAGACAACCACACAAAGCCACGGGGTCCTGGTCATAGGAGACGTTTTGACCCGGAAATAACTAGGTGGAAGTGACTAGGTCCTGCCAAGCATTCACGACCATGCCCAACCATGGGGGCGTGTTGTGAATCCATATCACCTTGTCCCGTCAAAGTATGGCTTCAACAAACAGCTGAATCTCTAATATATTCTTGTGGCCCACAAGACACAACCACTGGAGTTCTAGCCTGGGGACCATATGATGGAAGGGGAGAAGTCTTTCCTGTATATTTGTCCTTTGATCTCCTCACATGTTATGGTCTCTCTCTCTCTCTCTCTCTTTCTCTCTCTCTCTCTCTCTCTCTCACACACACACACACACACACACACACACACACACACACACACAAAACCTTAAAAAACAAGAATCTAGTCCCAAAGCATAGTTGAG
Organism: Peromyscus nudipes; assembly: GCA_902168325.1. NCBI lineage: Eukaryota > Metazoa > Chordata > Mammalia > Rodentia > Cricetidae > Peromyscus > Peromyscus nudipes. Next base: position 29,445 of record CABHPH010149830.1, read on the forward strand.
TCCAAACAAATCCCAAGACTCAAGCTAAGTTGTAGCGATAACGCCTGTGCTACCACCACCCATTCACCATGTCCGAGCGAGGGGCTGTGGATCGAAAAACAGAGACAAAGACAGCGGGTCATTCGCCTCAGCAGAAAGCCGAATGCCGTTTATTGAAAGAGGGAGGAAACCTTAAATAGTCTTACAGCACAATGGAGGATCCCCAGAGGGCAGAAGTTTGCTACTGAATGTACTACATTCTTGCATCTAAGCTGTTAACGCCCAATATGCAGGATACACAAACAAGGAACTTCCCTTAAGCGTTCAGGAGGGTGGATACCGGCAGGGAATTTGCATAGGGAGGACATGTGGTCAAGGTCGGCAAGCAGGCAACAGTTTACTCAAATATGGGGAGCCAGGGCCCTACACTAAGTAAAGTTTTAAGCAAAGATCAGCAAATGATGTTCAGTGTGCCAAAATTAGCTATTTTTAATAAAGTTTTATTGGGACACAACCAGTCTCAATTTTTAAATTATTATCACTGACTACTTTTGTATTTTAATGGAAGAATTGACTACACCAAATCCCTCATGGTTTGTTACATCTAATATATTTAGAATTTGTAAGTTGCTGAAGAAAAACTGACCATTGGACATGAGAATATGCAGTGTAAAGTTTATGACATTTGCAGACAGAATATGGTCAATGAAGGTAATAAACACTGAGAAGACCATGGTTGAAAACATCTCAATTCACCCCGATAAGCATTAGGCCCAGTGTTTAAATGGGCAATGTTGTTAGTATCCTGCTCTCACTCTTCCGGGTGTAACATCTCACGTCATCAGGGTGTTGCAGGTGACTCCACATGATCGCTCAATCTCTGCCTTAAAAAGCCGCACACGGACCCCCACCCTCCCTTTTCCGTTTCCTCTCTGCTGTCTGCTCTGCCCCCGCTTCCTTCTCTCCCTAGGCCTGGCTTCAACGTCCTATCCCCTCTTCTTTCTAATAAAGCTCATTCTAATTCTGATAACCATGGCTTGTGACTCTTCTGCCAACCAACCAAATGTGCCATAAAGACCAGAGTGTTCAGGGAGTTTGCTGTTATTTTCATTACTAAATCATTTAGGGTATTTGTTTTCTTAAAGAATGCCGAAAACCTTACATGCATACATGTAAAATACTTACATAGCATACCTGTAGTGAGTAAAATGCATTTGATTTGCAGTGGGTTCTATTGATTCTGATGAAAGGGGGAAGTTGTCAGAGAGCTTGAGAAGTATCCCAATGGTCAGAGTACCATGGTTATCATCCCCAAAACCAGTTGCATGATCTTATTTAAACAACATAAGTTATCTGGTAAGAACTCATTGACATAGCATATGAATCCTTATTTGCAAAGTCCTATAAACTCAACATTTAAAGGCCAGCAATACATAGCTGGCTTTAGTTTGGACAATAACCTGTTTTTGCTAATACATTTTTCTATAACTTGAACACTTAAAAAGTACTTAGTAAAAAGAAAAAAGGAACAGTTCAAGTGTCATTTGCTCTGAAAATCTTTTCTGTAATCTTGCAGACAAAATTAGTCATTTTCTCACTGCAAGTGGTGAAGACAAGTTTTATTTAATCCATGAAGTATGTGTACACCTGGAGGAGAACTCCAACATCGCTGCAGGATGCTGCCTTAGCAGTGGATGTCTTCTGCAAATAACAAACCAACATAACAGACTCATGCCAGAGGTAGCTAGAATACAAAGCAGGCACTCATCACTCCTGTGCCTTACAAATACCACAAAGCACAATCTATAGTGGATGTTCTTCCCTGAATAGAATTGTTCATGAATATGGTGGTCCACAATACTGTCACCATTTGAAGTGGTATTATAAATTACTCAATAATGCCCTCTCAAAAATAATACAGAAATACTACCTCACATACTTAATAATTCTCAAAGAAGGGGACAGAGATAGAATTAAATTTGGTGAAGGTTTTTTATTGCAGCAAAGCCTATCTAAGACCTCAACAGTTTCCCAGCCTCCTTGATTACAGTAGGTAGGATTTGAATGTATCTGAATTTCTATGAAAAAATGCCGACATCAAAGGTTGCTTAAGTTGTGGATCATTTTTCTTTGTAAACATAACTAAGGTCATTGTCAAACAGTCTTCATCTAGCATCTGATAATTAGAACTTGCATTTTCTATCATGTGAGGATTCCTTGATCTCAACTACCCAGGCTCCAGATCTATGAGAAAATGAATTTCCATCTTTCATAAGTTATACAGTCCATGTGTTATTTTGGCGTGACCTCGTAAGTGGAAAAAGAACACCACTGAACCATTCAGTTCAGCAGTTAGGAAGGTAAATTTCTACTTCACTCTGAGCATTTATTAGGTATTAGTTCTGGATGGTATAAACTTCATGGGAAAAGGGAAAGAGGAAATATTTCAGTGTGTGGAAAATCTTTGTGTTAAAATCTCATAGTTCCTGTTCTGTTTTTGGTTTTTATTTTAATTTTAGTAGTGGTAATTGCACACAGGGCCTTGATCATATATGGAAATTGATCAACAACTGATGTATAACTGTACCCTATCTGTTTCATTTGTTCATGTGCGTTTGTGCATCTACACTTTGGTATGTGGAGCCTGGAGGAAATTTTCAAGTATCATTTTCAGGCTCCATTGACCTTTGCTTTAGACAATGTTCCTCATTGTTTTGGGACTTGTCTAGTGGGTTAGGATAGCTGTTAAGCAAGCTTCAGGGATCTTCTTCTCTCCGCTTCCCTGGCACTAGAATCAGAAGCACACATCTCTGTTAATATAAGTACTGGGGCTTTAACTCAGGATCTCAAGAGTGCAAGGCAAGTCCATTACTGAGTTATCCCTCAACCTCTCAATCTTGGTTTTCTTACTTTTTGTGTCTTATTCAATTATGTAGCACAAGGAAGATATTTATATTAATTTTAAAAAACTACAAGGTGTCTCAGTGGGTAAACACCCCTGTTGCACAAGCTTAACCCCTGAGCCCATGGAGGAAGGAAAGAATTAACTCCAAAATTTGTCCTCTAACTACAAGTATATGCAAACATACTCATGCCTAACATGCACACACACACACACACACACACACACACACACACTTGACAAGATCCTGGAGGAAGCAGTTAAGTGTGTCTGTTTAATAGTGACTCCTATAGCTAGACTATTTTAGGAGACTGCAGTTGGCAGAATGCTTAGGTAGTAGGCAAGATTGACCTAGAGGATATACCTCTGAGATGGTATAGGTCCCATCTATTAAAGTGTAGAAAAATTAGCAGTCACAATATTATAAAACAACATATGAAAATTGTAAGCATTATTCTAAGTGAATGAATCAGCAGGGAAATCCATGTACAATCGCATGTGACTTAGAAAGGAGCAAGAACCTATCTTTGTATTTGAAAATGTTTTTACTTCGTCTATAATTTGAATAGCTGTATAGTCATAAATTTCAGATTTATATATGTATATTTACATTCACACCTACATACATATGAAAATGAATGTATAAGGAATGACATACCCAACTTAGACAACAGTAAACACAATTCAAAAAGAATTTAGGAATGTAATTTAAAAGCAAAAATATCATTTGAAATATGTTTAATGGAGATGGTAGTGGAGAGACATTCTTCAACTCTTCTAAAGTAAAACTAAGACATAAAAATTAGGAACAACAGATGAAGTTTGTTTCTATAAGTAGAAGTCAGTGAAACACTAGATGAAAATAGGTTGCATATATTATAGGAAAACAAATTCAAGTGTATCAACCATATGGTAAAAGTCCATAAGTTAATTACATGTAATTCAATTAATCTAGAAATAAAAAAATACATAAAATGAAACAAATATGGAATAAAACTTGAATTCTACTCATGAAGAGTTTCATCAGAGTCAGTGTGTTAATGGGCTTGCATGTGACTCCATATATCTCCTCTGAATTGTAATTCATCTTCTGGGGAAACACTGTTGGGAGAGGCGATGTATCAAACAAAATAGAAGATTGTGTATAAGATGTCCACTGGGGTATTAACGCTTTACCTGACCAAATAGAAGTCAAAACAAGCTTTTAATGGGTCAGTGTTGACTTTTTCTTTCATACTTGATATCTGTCCCCTCAGTATTTCAAAGTGGCTCTTCTTTTAGGATATACACCAAATCCTGAGACCCTCTGTAAATCATCAAAGTTCTTGCTCTACCATATTTTTCTGGGACTCAGCAATGGTCTCTAATATATTCCTTGCTTATACTATAGTCCTTCACAATACTACATTCAGTCATTTGTTTATTATTATTTAATTTTATTTTCATACACTGTATTTTGATTGTATTTTTTCTCCCTAACTCATCCTATATCCTCCCTCGTCTCCCCGCTCACTCAACTTCATGTTCTCTTTCTCTCTCCCTAGGAACAAATCAAACAAAACAAACAAAAAAGAAAAATCAAAACAAACAAAATAAAAGGAAAAAGATGACAAAGCTAAACAAAATGAAACAAAAAGCCCACAAATTATGAAAATAAAACACTGTTTAATTTCTTTTGTGTTGGCCAGTTCCTCCTGGTCATAGGGCCTGTCCTGTTGTGTAGTTGATATATGTACTGACACAGCAATGTGAACCACTGATCATTTACAAATAGCATCTTGGTCAGAGCTAAGACCCTGCATCTACATCCATCTCTCTGTGCTGGGATGCTGTTTGTCTTGAACAAGTGCATGTTGCCAGTCTCTGTGAGTTCATATGTACATTTGTGTCTGAAGACACTGCTTCTCTGGAATTATCCACTATCTGGGGTTCTATAATTATGCCTCTTGTTCAGCATAGATCCTGAGAGGATGTTTGATGAAGACATCCAATTTAAGGCTGAGTACTCCAAATCTCTGTCTTTCTTCACATTGTACAGCTGTGAGTCTCTGAGTTAATTCCAATCTACAGCAAGAAGAAGCTTCTTTGATGAGGAATAAGCAAGGCACTATCTATGGGTACAGCAGAAAGTTATTGGGAGTCATTTTATCACTATATTCCTTTAGCAGAACTATAGTATTTGGTTTTTGCCTGGTCCATGACCTATCTAGTCTCATATTCCTGGCCATTATAGCAGTATTGGGTATGAGTTCCACTTCATGGAGTAGCCCACAAACCTAATAGAGAATTGTTTGGCCACTCCCTTAACGTTTGTGCCACAAATGCACCAGTATATCTTGCAGACAGGTCACTGTTGTGGGTCACATGGTTTGTAGATGGGTCATATTGATGGTTAACTTTCCCATCTGGTAGCATACAGAGTATCTTTCAGCATGATAAATAGTAGTCAGTAGGTATGAATCTCTAAGTTGGGCGCTAATTTGACGTCTCCATGTTCGGTTATAAAAGTATGGTCTTAAACAGTAGAGCCATACCATCAGGTTGCAGAGAACAACAAATTGCCTTAAAATGGGTGGGAGTATCCATAAGATTCCTTTGTCAGACTCAACAAAATGTAACCTATTCCCATCACTAGAGGTTTACTTGGTGATGCAAGGTGTGTCTAGTTGGGGCATTCTCTCCCCCATTATATGATGATATCATTTCAATTCCTTTCATATAGGTACGTATTTTAGAAAGCATAGAACTTTCGAGGGAGCCAACATTCTTTATCTTTTTATCTAACTTTTGTTTTCTTCATCGTGCATAGGTTGTTACTACCAATTGACAGTTTTATCTCACTAGAAAACAAAATTTGTCCAGAGCAGAACTTTACCTCTCCTCTTCCTCTTAGTACTCTTGTGTAGTCTAGGAGAGAGGGAGACATATAAAAAAGAACTTATTAAATATCTTAAATAATTGACAAAATAAGCACTATCAATCATGAGCAATTTAAAGTTAATTGCATTTTACTATATCATTAAACATATTAAGAGCACAGAGAAGTGCTTAATATATTAGCTTAAGTGCATACTTCAATCTACAAGTTTAAACACAGAATAACATGCTAATAATATCTCATTGCATGGACAGAAAAATGGAAAAAATATTCTTAAAATTAATATTAACATTTTCTCATAGTTTTAAGTTTACTATTCTACCATTTACACTTTTGTTTATTTATAAATTTGCAGAGCATTTTCTTATACTTGAAATGGTTTAAAATTTGACATTAACTGTCTGTATAAGATAATGAAGAGGCAATATAATTCTATAATTTTCATTGAGCTAACGTATTATATAAATAAATATTACATGCTGCATAAGTAATTGTTTCCATTGTTTTTTAACTATGTAATATAGAAGGGGATGACCATTTTATTAACAACATCAGGGAAGACACCGTGAAGTAGTGGGCATTGTACTCCTAGTAGCATGGGCGAAAGTGTGACATGGTGACAAATAACTCTCCCAAACCTCCAGCTCGAGATAATGAAATGTTATTTCTCTTATATGTGGCCAGTGCAAGGCATTGACTAGCTCTGGTCAATCCCTTAGGAATGAAAACTAACAAGTACTTGATCTTGCCCTATACTTGGACTTAGCAGCAGCACGAACAACGTGCTTTTATTTTTGGTTTCTTTTGTTTGCTTTTCCAGACAGGGTTTCTCTGTGTAGCTTTGCACCTTTCCTGGAACTCACTCTGTAGCCCAGGCTGGCCTCGAACTCACAGAGATCCTCCAGGCTCTGCCTCTGGAGTGCTGGGATTAAAGGCGTATGCCACTGTTGGGCCCTGACCCTCATTCCTTGAGTAGCTGTTGCCTTTCTTGCTGACCTTGATCAGATGTCCTCCATATGCTAATTCCCTGGTGGTTTCCTTCCTCCTGAACAGCTTACTGGAGGTTCCTTGTTTGTGTATCCTGCATATTTGGTGTAAACAGCTAGGGTGCAAGTATGTAAAACATCTGTAGCAAACTTCTGCCCTCCAGGGTTCTCCCACTGTGCTGTAAGCCTGTATTTAAGGCCTCTTCCCTTCTTCAATAAACAGCATTCAGCATTCAACTGAGATGAATGACCTGTTGTCTTGTCTCTGTTTTTAATCCTCAGCCCCTTGCTTGGACATAGTGAATGGGTGGTAGCAGTGCGGTCGCTACATGCCACCACCACCCAGCCAAACAGCATGTTCTTAATCTGTTCTGGTCTTCTACTGTTTCTGAACACAATCAACAGCATTTCTTTTTGACTCACTGCATAGCTAACTCTAGCATCAAATTGGTAGCAAACAATCCTAACCTGGTATGAAATTAAAGAGCTAGAAATGTTTGGAAAAGCACTAATGATCATCACACACAGACAGAGAAAAAGAGTGGGTGGACTTGTGTCATCATTAAGTTAATGGAGACAATGAAAACAGTATCAGTCCCAAGATTTTCTAAATCCCTGAAGCCAACATGAGAGTGTATTATCTCCAGCAACATGGTAAAATAGCTATCAGGATCATCCCACTGCTAAAAAAATGCTCAAAAATATTCAATATAATTTTAAGAGTTGAAAATTCATGTCTCAGCTGGCAATAAAGAATAATCCTTAGAGACGGAAGGCAAATAGAAAGCATAAATCTACAGTAATGAGTGAAATGAAGTCCATGGCTTTCTTGGGAAAACTTGTAGATCTCTTAATATAGAGCTTTCATTTTAATAACACATGTGAGCCTGGTGCCCAAAGGCAGAGAAAGATCAGATCAGGGACCACAAATAAGGCTGAGCTATAAGGTAGCAATCTCAGCGAGAGAGTTCACCTAGAAAGACAAAACAGCAAAGCATCTTTTGTGAGTAGATAATGTGCTAAAGCTTGCAGTACATCTTGGCTTTGGGTTTCAGAATTCTTAAGTGTAAGCTGGTATTTATGTTCCTATTGGCCCAGTTTCTTATGACACATGAGCTCTAAAAACTCCAAGAGGAAAATGCTGTGTAATGTTGTTTCACGTGCTTAAGGTACCTTCTTTGTGTTCTAGAACATTGGGGGGAATATTTCCTAAAGGAACAAATCTTCAATCTTGCTCATTAATGTAATTTATTAAATACATAAATATATATTATGTATTATCTAGATATAGAAATATTTAGTAAATTTGTAGCAATAGTAGTTATAGAATGAGTAAAACAGCAAGATGATATAAATGATAGCTAAAATATACAAAGCAAAATAAAATAAAACTCTTTATTATTGGAATAATTAACAATAAAAATAATCTCATTGAGTAGCTTAAAGAATAAGATTCTAAATATGATCATATAGTATGGAATTGTTTATAGTTCATAGATATCTCTATATAAATTTTAGAATGATATGATCAGTTGAATTTTAATGATACAAAGTATCCTTATTTTAGTAAACTATGCCTATTATAAGTTTACAGATTTAACCTATTGCATATGTGTACTTCAATGGCATTATTTACTTGTAAATTTATCTTCCAAATATTTTAGCCATTAGCACTAAGTGAAACTCTGTATTGCTAAGCAACAAGGTGTTCTATTCTCTAATTCTTTCAAAAAAAAGAGGAAAGAAATAACTTTAGAAATGACTCAGCCATTAAGAACACTGGCTACTCTTTCACAGGACCTGTACTTGATTCCCAGCATCTTCATGGCAACTCATACGTGTATATAAACCCAGTTCTAGAGGATCCAGTCTCTTCTTCCAGCTCAGAGGGCACCAGACTTGTGTGTGGTATATAGCCAGCCATACATGTAAGAAAAAAATCCATATAAATGAAAATATAAGAAATAAAAATTGGATATTTAGAGAGTTGGTACTAATCCATCCTTAGTAGAAAACATTGATTTTTTTTCCTTCACTAAAAGATGTTGAATTACTGACTTGCTATCTCCAAATATCATTGCTGCCTTCAGATGCTTCAAATTTCCATCTTGAGAATGATATGCATGTATATTTCTAAAAATATGCAAATTTGAGATGACACAATCAAGTGCCTGAAATTGTTCATAGTATTTTTAATTCATAATACTTGGTAATATTCATAGTTCCATTAGTACTTTTATTTCTGATTAAATACTAAATGATTCTAAGCACTAGCCTTTTGAGATCAGGTTGTGTTTAAATTGATATAGATTTTTCAGTTTTAATATTTTCAAAGTATTACCTTTTCTAGTTTACTTTTTCTTTGCTGTTGTTTTCTATGCTATCTATGCATTCAATACATTTTACTAAACTTCATACTTTTTTCTGTTACTTGTGTATTTAGTTTGTTTATCCAATTTGTTTTCCTCAAGCTATTCCTTTGTACGCATATGAAAAAAAATCTCATGTTCTGATATATGTTTCTCTATTGATAAGTATTGTTGAATAGTTTTTTGTATGTTTGTTTCTTGTTACTATTAAATTGTACAATTTAGATGTTTATAGCTTTAAAGAAACATTAATGCATTTATCGTTTATTTGATTATGTCTAGTGGAGGGAGAGGATAATGAGAATTCTGATATATATCCAGGTCTGGAGGTCTGGAGACTGGCCATCTTGAAGTCATGATGCTGCACATTAGGTTCTTATTAAGAACCATGAGGATGATTGCACTTATCTCTTCTACATTTTGCTATTCTGGTGACAGTCATCATTGTTCCTTGGTTTCTCCTGTATTTCCCCGTTGCTTACATTCATTCTCCCATGAAACTACAAGTGTGGCTACAAACTTGCTGTTTGTCTAAGAGGGCATGCCCCAGTTCCTGCTCCAGCTTGGGCTGTTTTCTCAAACTCTGAATACAAAGATGTATGTATGTTTGCAATATTTCTTTTATGAATTATTGAAGATAAACAGTGTATATTCTTTCAGAAGTGAGGGATATTATGCCATATTTACAAGAGAGCATGGGTATATACAGCAGTCCCAGAACAGCAACACAATGGGAAGGTGAAATAGAAAGTCCAACCACGTCAAGGCACCCACTTGAGTTCACTGGCTGCAAGTGGAATGGTGAGAAATCAGCTAAAACTGTTTCAGCTATGCCAAATTTTCTTCATTTGCTCAACTGGGCTTCATGAGAGGTGGGATGGGGGAGAGTAAGAGGCTACCCTGGTCAGTGGTGTCTGGTAGTGACTGTGGTAAGATGTCAGCAGCCGGGAGCAAACCTAGATTGTGTTTCAGAACCCTCTGATTTACCAACAGTCATGCTAGGAGAATTGCTTAATAAGTGTCTTCCTAGAAAGAATGCTAAATAAATCTTGTTCATCTTAGTTTTAATTAAGGCAGATTTATAGCGGAGAAATCACTACATAATAAGGAACATCTGTTTAAATAATGATTAAAATGTTAAGAAGATATTATAAATCCACATTATAGTAGTCACATGAACAGCAACTAGAAATTGCTATACAAATTACCATCAACAGTCTGATTTGCCACATATATATTCCCATTTATTTCTTCATGCCTAACCCTTAAGGTATTTTTTTCCTTTTTCTTGTTTTTTTCTTCTAATTTTAATAATATATTTATTTTTATTATGTTCAACTATATGTACATATGTATGTTTGCTCTCTCTCTCTGTTCCCACTCCCGTGTGTGTGTGTGTGTGTGTGTGTGTGTGTGTGTGTGTGTGTGTTCATGTGAGTCCAGGTGCCACCTGAAGCCAGAGTCATTGGATCCTCTGGAGCTGAAGATGCAGGCAATCGTGAGCCATTGCTAGTAAGTGCCAGGAGCCGAACTCAGGTGCCTCTGAAAGAGGACTGCATGCCCCTAACAGATCAACTGCTTCCAGATCCTTCCTTTTAAAACTAGTGTGTGAGGTATTAGAAAACATTCCAAACAAATCGCTCCTGGGTGGACTTGCATTCCTCTTCATTTCCTTCCCAGTCTGGCTTCCTCTCTAGTCTCTTTTTCTGCTTTATGTCACCGGGAGCCATTTCCCCTCTCCCGTCCCTTGGAATGTCCTTTACCACCTATTAGTCTACATGTTTTCTGAAAACTTTATCCACACTTACACCTTTTTATATACATGCGTGGACATACTGCAAACTAGGATATACATATGGGAGAGAACATGCTGTTTGTTGTTTTGACGTGGATGGCCTCATTTAATATAGTACTTTCCAAATGATTCAATTCCTTGCCAATTTCATAATTTAATTTTTCTTTATAAGTGATTAAATTATATACATGAAATACAGACACGCACATATTTATATATATATATATAGCATATATATATAATATTTTTTTCACATTTTTCTTACCCATTCAACTGTTGGTGGATATACAGACTGGTTTCAGTTCTTTGTTATTATGAATAAGGTAACAATCAGATACATGTGTAAATACATCTATGGTGGAATATAAAGCCATTGGCACATATGCTCAGGAGTGATATGGAGAAACATCAGTAAGTACTTCCATAATGGCTATACTAATCTATAGCCACTTAAGAGGGAAAAAAGTTCTTCTTTCCTTGTCTGGGTTTGTTGTCAATCTTCTGTGATGTGTTTTCATGTGGAAACTGAGCATCAGGAAGTCTATGCTGAGTGATTTGTGACAGTCATTGTGCATCCCTTAGATGCTGCCTGAAAACTTCAAAGATTTAACACCAATTGTGCAACACATTTCACCTTTGTATCATTTCAATTAACTTCAGGACAACTGTAGAGTTACTGTTTATGTTTTAGTTATATATGTGTGCATATGTATATGAATTTGTATATATGGTAAATATATATGTGGGCAATGTTCCATGAGAGAATTATTATGTTATCCAAAACTGAATTAGATGCCCTTAAGCTGGGTTGTTTTTTTTGTTTTGTTTTTTTCATTTAATTGGCACATTGTCGTTACTGAATCAGAGTTCTTTGCTGAATCAGAGTTCTTTGAGAATTTTGTGACTTAGTGAGATTTAACATAACATGGACCAAGGGAGACCAGCTCCCACAATCAGCTCAGGTAATAAAAGGAATGCCTCAGAGTAGCATGGGATAGGAAACTTTTTTATCTGAGGGTATTTAGTAAGAAGTTTTAGTCTATTTATGACTGGTGAAATAAGGAGACACACACGCTTACTGATGGTAATTTTCTCCTTTACCTCTTCTTAAAAAATGGTCTCTCTCTGCCAGGCGGTGGTGGAGCACGCCTTTAATTCTGGCACTCAGGAGGCACAGCCAGGCAGGTATCTCTGAGTGTGAGGCCAGCCTGGTCTACAGAGCAAGATCCAGGATATGCACCAAAACTACAGAGAGAAACCCTGTCTCGAAAAACAAAACAAAACTAAACTAAACAAAACAAAATGATCTCTGACTCTTTCTGTCTCCACACAGATACATTCCACATTTTACATTCTCCATACAGACAAGTTACATTCCACATTGTTATGTCCCTCACTCAGCACACACACACACACACACACACACACACACACATACACATTTATCAATTCATTAACAACTTGTTAGTATTTAAAAAAAACACAAAGCAAACTCTCAGGGATAAGCATTCTGATAAGAGTCATACTTGGCAATGACTTGGTCAGCTCAATTGGTGACTGACAACAGCTGTAGGCTGTAAAAAGTTCTGGCTCCTTCCTTAAAGGGTTAGCTAGGCAGGGTGGTGGTGGCGCACGCCTTTAATCCCAGCACTCAGGAGGCAGAGCCAGGTGGATCTCTATGAGTTCGAGGTCAGCCTGGTCTACAGAGCGAGTTCCAGGACAGGCTCCAAAGCTACAGAGAAACCCTGTCTCAAGAAAACCGAAAAGAAAAAAAAAGGCGGGGGATAGCTACAAGGGTACAAGGGAAGAAACTAAACCAATAAAAGATTTAAGGAAAAGGCAAAGAATACGTGTACTATTTTATGTGATTAATAATATCCTGGCATGGTTAATCAGTTAACAGCCTTTTTCTGTTAGTCACCTGAATCTCAGGACCTAAACAGTTATTCTACTGAGTCTAAATTCTTGCATTAAAAATTGGTGTAGAAATAAATACAAAGTGTTAATTGTTATTTGAATCAGAGTGGGGAGGTGCTGGTGGAGGAAGCTGAGGGCAACATAGGTGCTGTTGATCTCTTGAAGGACTGAGATATACCAAGGTGCCAGACACCTGCACTATCACTTCTGGTTGGCTATAGGGTTTTGATCCAACAAGGCCAGGCATCTGTAATTCTGCTCTGTGAAAGTCCCATGAGGACATTTTGTTTGGCCAATCTGCCTTGTCAATGGCTAAGGATGGACAACAAGATCTCTAAGTGTCTACAGTCCGCATGGAACAATAGACCTAGTTATAAAGCATATTTTAGCATGTTTCTATTCTTAAAAATTATACAGTTAAATAAGAAACCATCTCTTGACTATCCATAATTATGTGTGCCCATAAGATTGAGATGTAATCATGAGGTTACATGTACACATTACATGGAAATGCATGGTGAATGGAGAGATATCATAGTGTTCTTAAGGAAGGAATGCAGTTCTTAAGGAAGAAATGAAGTGGCACATGAGAGAAACACAGACAAGGAGCAACTGGTCATTTATAGTCAGTAACCTCATGGCCTTGCCAGGTGGGGCTTCCCATCAAAGAGTCATTCATTTAGTAGGTTGAAATATAAACACCAGTTATCACCTGCTGTATATTCTCATGGCCCTCAATATTAACACATCGACCTGGATTCTTACCAAGCCAGTGGAAGGGCTGGGAGAATAAAGGTCAGAGAACCATTGCTTGTCCAAGGTAAATAGATGGATCAAACTGAGCGAATTCATGTCTGCTGACTGAAGCTGATATGAAATAGTTTGGGGGTATTTTTGGAAGAGGCGTCTACAGCTGGTTACCTATGTATCAATTATTCCTGGGGGGTAGGTGATGAATTCTGCTTTTGGTTTACGTAGCTTTGTAAAAATGCTATTGTTATCAAATTCTGTGCTGGAATTCTGCTCACAAGAATCTTGAACTTACCATTTTTAGGGTTTATAATACTTTTGGTAGAAGGTGAGTTTAGAATAATGATAATTCTGTTTTAAAAAACAACAAACTGTATATGATTCAGCCCTCCATTCTCCAAGCTGAATTCTAAACATTTGAAAGAAATTTCTCTTTGCATATAGAAGCCCATGCCTTTCAACTTAATACTCAAGCGATGTTCTCTGGGTGGGGTCCTGTGCGATGAGGAGGATATGATGGTAGAAAGCTCATGAATAGAAGTAGTCCCCTTTTAAAGAGGCTCAGATGGAATTCTGGAATTCTTGAAACATTTGGTGATTCAGAAAGAAGGTATTATGAACCATGAATTAGGCCCCCATCAGACCCTGACTGCTTCTGCCTTCTCTTTCGACTTTGTTACCTCCAGACCTATGAGGAATGCAATTTTATTGTTTATAATTTGTCAGAAAAGGAGAAACTGATCCACCTAGCAGAGACTGTGGTACTTCGAGGTCCAAGGTGACCAGAATCATTGGCTTAAAGATATAACATAATTCTAAATTTCTCTATTACATTTTTGGCCTTACTCAATGTTCTGTTTATAAAATATCAACTAATTTTATTTTTGAGATTTAGCCTGAGGTTACAGAAGAGATAAAGATTCATTGAAAGCAGCTTTTTAATAAAAGTTACTTTGCCCCCAAATCCTGACTTTAAGTGTTTTTTGAACTAACTGTTCACTAGTAAGTTTTCCATAGTGCTTAGTGCTCTTATTTTTACAAAGTTCTGCTTCTTAACCATCAGGGGCTCCTGACGCTGTGGCTTCAGGAAACTTCTCTGCAGCAACCATAGGCAAATCCTTGTCTACTGGTATTCTATTTAGCACAGCAGTGGTGTTATCACTATTTCCAGTAAAAGTAGGTCACATAACCAATTCCAGTTCCCCACCTCTGACCCATTAATGTTACAGGATTTTCTATCTGTAAAGGCTTTGGCTAGAAAAAACATCCAGAAATATTTTTAGGCATCTCATCACAAACAATTTTAATACAGCCACTGAGGTGCTGAACCAGTGAGGTCTTGCAGGACACTGGATAGGGAGAGGCCCTGCTGGATTCTATGCAACTAGGAAGCACAGTGCTGGGACAAATTGCCAAAGGTGTACCAAAGTGGGAAGCTAAGACATTACCAAGATATCTAATGAAAACTTCTTATACACAGTCACCCTCTTTGTTGTTGTTGTTGTTATTTTGTTTTTTGGACCCTCTGAAAAGAAGGAAAACATTTGTTCTCCTTTCCTGGCCCTTGAGTCTCAATGCATTACTTTCACTTTGAAATTTAAGCTAGAGCCAGGTGTGCAAAGAATTCTGGGAAATGCTATTTTCAGGTTTCTAGATTCTGTAGTTTAAGTGACCAAGAGCAATAAGGGTTAGGTCAAACCTACATAACAATTGGTGAACAAACAGCAATGTTGTCATAATCTGAGCCTTTCCATGTATCAGCTTTTCTAACAATGATCCAGCCACTTCAACATGACTCTCTGTCAAGCTACCATTATGGTATGTTTCTATTGACCCACTTTTCTCCATTCCACTCAGTGATATACATCTTTTCATTGTCCTTTTCCCTTTTGTGTGCTAAAGTAATGTCTGCATCTGTCTCCGTGCCCCAAGCATCACTTAACCCTCCCCATCTATTTTCAATGAAGGCAGACTTTGTGAATGTATGGCTGCTATGTAAGCTTTTTCTTACTGCACTGATAGCTGAAGTCAGCTTGGAAGTTATGTCACTTAATTTTTAAAACCTTTTATTTGGGAATTATTAAAGAAATTTGAAAGGCTTTACAAGGAGTCCTTTAGATCTTCTACCCACATTTACCAATGCTCCTGCATTTTCAAATGTCCCATTGCTACTGTTCAATTCTAGAATAGCATATCCTTAATAACATGACAAACTCACATGTACATTTGTCTTCAAAGGAAAAAATAACAACATTTTGAAACAGATTAGATTATGCAGTTTTCTTGACCAAAATATTCTTGTGACCATAGTCAATTAAATCCCATTGTTTACACTGCTTTTTCCAGCTTTCCTCATTCACATCAGAATTAACAGACAGAGCTCTCCATGCTTCACAAACTGCCACTTGAAGTGGTTTGCCCATTTCTGGTTCGTTAGTCAACTGTCATTGTTTTGGGAATGCTCTATATTTCTTAATTTTTGATAACTTTTAATTTGAATATTATTTTTCATACAATATATATGACCATATTTTCCCTCCTTCTCACCCCCCAAAAAAACCACACACACAGAGAAAACAATAGTACAAAAATACCAAAATAAAACAAAAAGCACACACACACACACACACACACAAACAACATGGAATCCATTTCCTGTTAGCCAACTACTAGGGGGCATGGGACTTGTCACAGAGAGTGATTAACACACCCTGTGACATTCTACTACAAGGGATGAGTTTTCCTCTTTCCAACAGATATCAATTGCAAATAACTTCTTGGTTACTAAGGGACCTGAGTCTGCTTTGTCCTCTCAGTGCTAGGCTCCCACCTGGCTTGAAGCTGCTCTGTTCTTAGATAGGCTGCCACTGTCCCTGTGAGTCCTAAGTGCATCAGCCCTGTTGTGTGTGGAGAACAGTTTCTCTGCTGTCATCTCCTATCTCTGCCTCTTACAGTCCTTAGGCCTCCTTTTCTATATAGACCACTGAGCCTCAAGGGAAGGGCTTGCTGAAGAAACCCCGTTAAGGACTAAGTGCTCTAAGATCTTCTATCCGATGAGCATTTTGTCCAGTTGCGAGTTTCTGTCTTAATTCACATAGACTACAAGAAGTTTCTCTCATGTGGGCTAAGTGATGAACTGATTTACAGATATAACAATATGCCATTAGGAATCATTTTAATGCTATGTTCCATTAAAGGATTAATATTACCCCTAGGCCCATGACCTATCTAGTGTCAAGGTTTTGTCCACTTTAGCAGTGTCAGGAATGGGTTCCAACTCATGGAGTGGGCCTAAAATACAACAAAAATTGGTTGTTTACTTCTATGACCTAACTTTCTAAAAGATATATTTTATTTTAATTAAATTGTAATTACAGACTTTCCTCTCCTTTCTCTAATTTCTTCTATGCCTCCCCAGCTCCCTCTCAAATTCATGTTTTTTCTTGAACTATTATTATTAATTATACGTGTGTATGCATATGTGTGTGTGTAGGCATATATTCACATGCATATAAACAACCTGCTCAGTCTGCTTAGTGTGACTTGTACATTTTAGGGTCAACTACTTGGATAACCAATTTTGGGACTCATTCCTGGGAAAGATGTATTCTTCCCCTTTCAGTAGTTCTTAATTACCAGTAGCTCTTCATCTGGGTGAGGACTTCTCCTCCACCTTAGTATGTCACTGCAATTGCCATGGTGAAATTCTCATCCACATAACATTTAATTATTAAGGAGGTACCCATCAGGATAAGGGTGTAAAGGATAACTTTTATTGATTCTTTTTCCGTTTTCCATTCCATCCATTTGCATGAGTCAGATCTGATCCAAGCTTTCCCTGAAGTCAATATTCCTAAATTCTGATGTGTTCCGTGGCTCTTCCACATACACTACACAATCTTTCTATGCATTCCAATTCCTGCATCCTCCACAATGACTTCAAACCTTGACTTTAAACATATGTGTGTAACTCAC
>CABHPH010149831.1:0-23968 GCA_902168325.1 Peromyscus nudipes
GGGTCTTGTCTTCTGCTCACTTTCCTAGGGTAGCCCCAGACCTGTAGAATGCAGACTTTCATGTGGGTCAGAGCCTGGCCGGGGAAGGGCAATGCATTAATGAAACCTGACATTTGGAAGGCTAGACAATATTCCCAACTCTCAGAAAAGGCCATCAGCTCACCTTAAAGTATCCTGTGGCCCTCGACTGTTATCAAAGAAAGACACCAAGAAAGATTCGTTTGGCAGGGATGACTTTGAGAGGAGGGAGTGTTGGGGTGGTTCCACAATGGGGTGTGCTGGATAGCTTTGTGTCAACTTGACACAAGCTAGAGTTATCTGAAATTGAGGGAACTTCAGTAGAGAAAATGCTCCCATATGATCCGGCTTTAGGATATTTTCTTAATTAGTGATTGATGAGGGAAGGCCCAGTCCATTGTAGGTGCTGCCACCCCTGGATGGGTGGTCCTGGGTTCTATAAGAAAGCAGGCTGAGCAAGCTAGTAAGTGGCACCTCTCCATGGCCTCTGCATCAACTCCTGCCTTCAGGTCCCTGCCCTGTTTGAATTCCTATCCTGACTTCCTTTGATGATGAACAGCAATATTTGGAAGTATAAGCCAAATAAACCCTTTCCTCTCCAACTTGCTTTTTGGTCATGGTGTTTCATCACAGCAATAGACACTCAACCTAAGACAGGGGCTTACTGACATGGGGGCATATAGCAGTAGGGAAACATCATTTGACATTCCCATCTTCCACTCAAGCATGCCCAGTGTTTGCAGAAAGAGCTCGTTTCCCTGGCATGGAGGCAGGTATGAAGAAGCCATGGAGGCGGGTGTGAAGAAGCCATGGAGGCAGGTGTGAAGAAGCCATGGAGGCAGGTGTGAAAAAGCCATGGAGGCGGGTGTGAAGAAGCCATGGAGGCAGGTGTGAAGAAGCCATGGAGGCAGGTGTGAAGAAGCCATGGAGGCAGGTGTGAAGAAGCCATGGGGTCAGGCATGGGGTCAGGTGTGAAGAAGGCATGGGGTCAGGCATGGGGTCAGGTGTGAAGAAGGCATGGAGGCAGGTGTGAAGAAGCCATGGAGGTGGGTGTGAAGCCTAGCAAGTCCCAGATTCAGGTGGGGAATGGGAGGTGGCTCTATGGGATTAAGGCTGTCCTGGTTTCTTTCTATCGCTGTGATGAAACATCACAACCAAAAGCAACCTGGGGAGGAAAGGGATTATTTGGCTTCCACTTCCATGTCACAGGCCATCATTGAAGGGATTCAGAGCAGGAACTCAAGCAGGAACCGGTGGCAGGAATGGTAGCAGAGACCATGGATGCATGCTGCTTCCTGGCTTGTTCCCAGTAGTTTGCTCAGCTATCTTCATTATACAACACAGAATTGATCACCTTCCCAGGGGTGGCTTTTCCCATATTTGGCTAGACATTCTCACATCAATCATCAGTCAAGAAAATGCCTTACGGACATGCCCATGGGTCAATCTGATGGATGCATTCCCTCAAATGAAGATCTTTCTTCCCAGATGACTCCAGCTGGTGTGAAACTGACCAAATAAACAGCAACAAACTAACTAAAACAGGAATAAATACAAGGTTACACATGAGGGAGTAACTGCAAACCACCTGTCCTCACGAGGGGCTGGCTATGGGCTCTGGTGGGGGTGGCGAATAACGACATTGAATAGACAGGCATGTCCTTCCAGTAGTTCTAAGGAGAGAACTACCATTGAACTTTCTTAAGCTATTCAGGCACTCATTTTATGACAAAGAGAGGAGGGGAATTGGGAAGGGCTGCATCTGGTCTTGTCCCATGTAAACAAGGTGCATTCACCTCTTCTGTGTCCTGCAATAAAGGCCAGGTCTGCAGAGAGGTGCTGCCCAGAGCACAGCAGTGTGGGAATTACAGAAAGGCCTTTGTTTCCCAAACTGCAGGGTTAGGTAGACCCAGAGGACTCTTGGCTTGTCATGAGAGCACCTAGAAGCAGAAGCCGAAGACCCTGGGCTTAGCTTGAAACCAGCAGAATCAAGCACCTAGTCAGTCATCCACTGGGCATTCTCAGACTGTAGGGTGCTGTCCCCCAAATCCAAGTGGTACTGACACCTGTGCTCCTTCATTGGTCAGAGATTCTACAATCGATCCTTGACTTGGGAGGGGGTGTCCTGGCTTGCGCCAAATCACTGTATCACTGAACCTTCTGTAGTAGTGGTACCAAAACTGTCGTGTCTGGCCTCTACCCTCCCAGCTCTGTACTTCTAACACCGTCAATGTGTCTACTTCTTCCTATGCATGGGGTCTTTTAAAAGATGCCTCAAGCGGTGGGCACCACCCTTCTCCCATGACACTTCATTGACATAGCCCTATCCCCTTGGAAAGATGGAGAAAGTATACAACCCTGAGGCAAGACCTTTGAACATGAACTGTTTCTGGCCCTGTGAAGTCATACTGAGCCCAGCCCTGAGTTCTTAGGATTTCCATCTAAAAGGCCCCTGATGTATCTTGCATTAAAATCTTGGCCCAGCTGGCAGAGCTGTTAAGAGGTAGTTGGATCATGAAGGCTCTGACCGAATCAATGGATTAACCATTAATGAGATCATAACTGAATGGATGATTAAGAGGTGGGAGCTAGCTGGAGGGCATCGACCCTTGGGGGAGTGCCATTAAAGGGTATGTCTCACTTCCAGAACCTTCTCCCCCTCTCTTGCTGTTTGGCTGCCATGAAGCTACAAAGCTCTGATCCGTAATGCCCTTCCAGAATGACCTCTGCTTTGCTCTCATGAGATCTGCTTCATCCATACCAAGCACCTCCATCCAGTAGAGCCAGTGTAAGATGAACTCGCCCTGCTGCCTGGAACCTCAAGAGTGTTGGCTGTGCCTCTGAGCCCACATCAAGATGATGAGCCTGGCTAAAAGCACAGGCTATGGCATAGAAATTAATAAGAAACTTAGTGCTGGGGGCTGTGACCCTCTAGCACAGGGTTCTGCAGGTCCAGTCAAGGATAATGCTTCATTGGCAAACTACAATTAAGGGACCTAGTAACAGTCTATATGAAGGCAGTGTGTTCTTTTTGACAGCTCACTTTCCTGCAGGCTGCCCCTTCAAATCATCTGAGGTTGTATTTGCAAGAATTTGTCATCCTGACATTAATGGGGACGGTAGCATTTGTCTTAATGTTTTTGAAGTTCTTTGATCCATATGTTCAAACTGCTATGTGACCCAAAGCTATAAGGACCCCAAGTACCAGAGATTGCATGGATCTGCAACACAGAGAGAAATATGGCAGAATCTCTCAGGGGTAGACTCAGAAGTCTGCCGTGGGATGCCTCCTATTTGGAATAAGCTTAAAGTTTTGTTTAAAAAGAGGGAAAGTGGGACAGCAAGATGTCATGGTGCAGAAAGTCTCTAACCACCAAGTCTGATGACATGTGCTTAAACACTAGGACCCAAAGGGCAGAAGGTGAGAACCCACTTCCTGAAGTTGTCCTCTGACCTCCAGGTGCATTATGGCATAAACACACACACACACACACATACACACACACACACACACACACACACACACACACACACACACACACACTCATGTATGCATGCACATAAATAAATAAAACAAAACTTTTAAAAAGAAAGCATGGTTTAGTTATCTGGACTGGAGGAAGTCTGTTTTGGAAGCCCCAGAGTTTAATTTATACCCTCTAGGGCCTCACCTTTAGGCAAAGGGCTGGACATTTGACCTATGTACCCCGAGTTAGTCACTGATGAAGACATGATCACATCATGGGCATGTGGATTTCAGAGAGTGACTTGCTGTCAAGTAAGGTGACTCCATCTCGGGGAACAGTTCTCCCGAGCAAGTGGGTAGCTAGGAACTGGGTATCAGGCTGACAAGTATGGGCAGGGACATCTGGAGACTGGCACCAGGCTGATGGTCATGAGCAGCATCAACTACAGAAACAAGCTTTCTGCTGAAGCATTATGGGACTCCTAGACAGCTGCGTTCACCCACCAGGGCATTGCCTAGCCTTGTCTTGGTGACAGCATCGCACTTTCTGTGGCCACTTCCTCCTGGATGAGCACCACAAGCAAGGCAAATCCCTGTCTCTGATCTCTGGCTCTGAACTCTGTCACCTCTGGCATAGGGCCATTGAAGACAGAAACCCAGGGGCCAGTGGATGCTAGCTGGTGACTTGGGGGAGGTAACAAACAAGGATTGATATGTTTAATCTGATGCTGGCTCTGAACAGTGGGAAAGACGGCACTCCATTTATCAGGATTAGATGGCTTTCTGCAGACAGAACTGTCCAAATTGCACATCTCTTCTATTTGGGGGTTATGTTATTAAATACAGGCCCTGCCACCAAGAGAAAAATATATGCTTTTGTCAAAGGTGTTATAGATGGTGGCCCCATGCTTCCCCTTTGCACCCCCAGGTCTGTAAAGAAGGGTCTTTTGCACACCCCCTCCTCACATCTCCAGTCTTTACCAAGGGTTCTGAGGAGCAAAGATGCCTCCTTCTGAGCTGCATCCTCTTCTAGAGGCCTACAGACTCCAAGCACCATCTCTGCCCTCAGCCTGGTGCAAGTGAACCCACCAGCTAGAGCTTTGCCCTTTTGAGGCTGGGAGGCCAGGGTACAGCAGCTTTGTGAGGACTCACACGATTAATGGGTAGAAAGCTAGTGTTGACAGCAAAGTGGCCTTTACTAGATCCGAGGAACTGTGCTCACCATTGTACACTGCTTATTCTATTTAACCCTTGAAATGACCCAATAGGTTATGCTGTCCTTCCATCTTAGTGACAGACTGAGGTAAAGAAACACTGAAATTAGAAATTCCCTCAGCCGAGGCTGCCTGGACAGCGAGTGGGGAAACCCAGGTAGAACACATTCTACTGTGTGTGTCCAGCACAGTGCCTGGCTCTCAAGACTTGATAAGAATTGATTAGGATATCAACTCTCTCCTCCATCTTCTACCTGCTGCCCTGTCAACAAGCCACAGAGATTCCTCCAATGCCAGCCTGCTCCTGCCTAGAGTCAGGTCTGTACAGTGTCAGGGTACAAGACACTCCAAGCACAGCCTAGGATCTGTGGCCTTATACATCTGCTGATTACCTCGTAAAATGGAAAAGGTCTGTATGTCTCTCACAGGGCCACTGTGAGAACTCAGCAAGTCAATGCTGGGAAGTCCTAGGAGCAGACAACATATGAGTGTTCTCTCGGTGTGTTTAAAATAATTAAAGAAGACTGTTTTCCCATCCCTCTGGCATCAGGTGATCCTTACCCATCATCACAGTGACGCTCCCCCAGTTTCCCCAGAGAAAACACCTGCCCCCCCACCCCACCCTCTCCCACCAGCATCTCTGCTTCCCTTGGTGTTATGATGCTTGACTAGACACATCCTTGCTGGCGGGGGCAAAAAAGGTGCCCATGGCATTTAAGAAAGGAAATAAATTGTCCCTTGCTGTCTCTCTCAGAAGTCCTCGTGTCCCCGGAGGACAAGATGCTGAAGTATTTCACAATAGCTTTTCCTGGACAGGACAGGGGAAGAGAAATACAAACAAGATTCATGGGTCTGGAGATCCTCAGAGGGCTGGCAGGATGAAGCTGGCTCTAGGAGGGGGGATGTTCAAAGCCACTGCCACATGCCAAACATAGACCTATCCCCGTACTCCACTTTCCCTACTTCTAGCCCCAAAGCAGCGCTCTTCTGACTCCTCACAAGTGTCAGGCTCCATGGCCAGCTGGTTGCCGGCTTCTGCACTCCTGAGACCGGCTTTCCTCACTGACTGTTACAGTCAACCGTGCTGTGGATTTATCAAACAGCTTACGCAGGAAAGTAGCTGCGTGGATTGCCAGAGCATGCAGGAATAGAGAGGAGTCAATGAATATAAGCATTCATCTCTACGGGCCTCAGCTCCCTCATCTATGAATGGAATGGAATGATACACAATGGAATAATAGCAGTCCTACATCACAGGATGTATATAGTTATACAATTATAAGGATCAAATGAGTTAATATGCATACACCCTGGAAAGAATGATGGCCAGCACAGACTAGGTGCTATCATTAATTCCTTCATCATCACCACCATCACCATCAACATCATCACCAAAATCGCCATCACTACCATACCACTATCATTATCATCACCATCATCATCCTCATTACCACCGCCATCATGGCCATAACCATCACCATCATCTTCATCATGAGCATCACCATCACCAAAATCACCATCACAAACACAACCACCATCATTATCATTGCCAAAACTATCATTACCACCAGCATATCACCACCATCACCATTGTCATCACTACCACTATCATGACCATAATCATTACCATCATCACTGTTATTGCCATCATCACCACCATCATTAGATCATCACCACTGCCATCATTGCCATCATCACTATAATTGTCACCACCATCCTCACTGCCATCTTACCACCACCACCATCACCACCATCATGATCTTCATCATCACTCTACACGGTGAGCACAAACTGAGCACAGAGGTGAACACCCTGGAATAGGAGATGAGCATGGGAAAGCACACCAGACAGAGGAAAGACACAGGAAGTGGAGGCTGCTAGAGGATTCCTGGGGGCCAGTTAGGTTAAAATGCTGACAGCAGGCAGACACAGGTCATCACAGTCTGAACTGTAGCTTGCCTGCTAGGATCCGAGGACATCTGCTGCCTCCTCCTCCCCGGCCTCTAGATTTGCCCTTTGTGACTCAGATCCAACCACTACACTAAGGCTTGGGTGATGCCACACTCCGTCTCTAGGCCTTTCTGACCACCTGGAAATAAGGGATGGGGACACAAAGCAGAGACCCAAGCATTCTGTCCCTCCCACCTGAATGGCCCTTCCCTATACAAAACATGCCCCTTCGCTCAACAACTTTCTACTACTTCCTTTCAGTTGAAGAAACAAGCATCCCAGGCCTCTTCTTAGAGGCTGATTCAAAAGTCTCTGGGGCTACGAATGAAACCAATGTGGTAATTAGCTGGCAGGCTGCAGATGCCAGGCTCCAGCTCTGGAACTCTGCAATCAGAATAACGTGGGAGCTGATTTGTTCCCTCCAAAATGTGCCATTATTGTTCAATTTCCCACCGGCTAACTTTGGCAATATCGCTGATGTCTCCTTCCCACCTGGGGGCCTCCTGAGCAGTCTGGAGAAGGCCGTAGGTCTCTGGTGGGGGTGTAAGTACCTCATTATGACTCTCAACTGCAGGCTCACTCTTTTTCCTCACTTGGGGTCACATTTCATTTTGGTTTAAATAATGAAACCAGCAGACCAGAGATTAGAGCTGTTAAATGATTTTTGCTCCCAGGAAACAGTCGCCTGTCCAAGATGTGAGTTGGCCAGCCGCTCAGTGATTCCCCTGTGCCAGTAGGACTAAGCTAGGAAGCATGAGACACAAAGCCACAGCATGTTAGATGGTGGGTCAAGAGGACAGGCACCAGCCTGCCTGCATGGGGGCAGACTCAGAGGTATGTCCAGAGAAAGCTCCAAAAGCTGACAGGAAAGAGCCCACACAAGAGCAAGCTTTTGGTCTTTGCATAGTGATCCTGTCCCATTAGACTCCAGGATGTTGTCCATTGTCTCTCTCAAAGTTCACTATGGCTCTCCGCAGCCCCTGGGGTAGAGATATGAAAACTATGATTGTTCACAGGCTCTCATTTGGCCAAAGTTTCTGTGGCTGGCCCAGCCTAGAGCCGTTTGCTTCACACCTCATGACCTCAGTGCACTTTTCTTCCTTCAGTAGAGACACCAGTGGTCCCGAGCATCTGGCCAACAAGCTCAGACTGTTCTGTTAAAGAAAGACCTACCTCCTATCCTGGAGACACAGGGACTGCCACCATTACAGCAGGAAACCTCAGGGTCACCCTGAGCTCTGTGAGCCTGGTGTCTTGGTCCATAAGATGGGAGGCAATTATAAAGCAGGGAGTGGGCAAAGAAGCCTGAACTGTGCTACAACAGGGGCTTTCAGGCCATCAGGGATGAGCTGCTTCCTGCTCACTCTCCTCTTTCCTGCTGGGACAAATCCCCTAGGGAGCTCAAGGTAAAAGTCACTACAAGAAGAAGTAAGAACCTCCATGCTAGGAGTGGGAACCATGAAGCTCCCAAGAGCTGGACATTGCTTACAACCTTGTGCAGAGAAAGTGAACATCCATCCTTAATGGCTCAGAAGGACACGAGGCAGGAAGAGACAGTGCTGGCTGCCTACCGGGGGTGCCCAGCAAGACCTCACCTCTCTTGTACCCCAATCTCTCCAGATCAATTACAAGGTTTCAGTTCTCCCTCAAAGCTATCTTCTGCCTGCTCCCTCCCTGGCTACCCTTTGCCTCATGCTCCTGTGTGATCTCTCGGGTCTCTACTCTATGCCTGTTCCAGCTTGGCAGCCCTGGCACCCCTGAGCAGATGACCCTCCCTGACTAAAATCAGACTGTCATGGTTTCCCAGGGGTCACACATTGAGTCATTCTAGGCTATGGCCAGGGTATGCTCACGTGTGAGTGATAGGCAAGGCTGTTCATTCCTCATCTGCTGCTGGCAAGTGCCTCCAACCAAGAACCCTTGATTTTCTGAATTATGAGAAGAATCACAAGCAGCCAAGGCCAGATAGATAGGGACTTATATCTGATCTAGCCCTCTTCATCTGCGAACATGGATGCAATCTCTCCATTCTGCCAACATGAGCCTCCCAGAGTCACCTGACCTCACTGCCAGGCTCAATGGTCCTTTTACGATATCCACCTGACTCCTCACCTCTGCGCACTGCTCAGCACTGACTTCTCTGTTTCCTGAGCCCCACACAATCCTTCCTTCCCCTTTGCTTCTCTGGTTTACATTTTCAAAGTAACTTGTTGGCTGCAGGTTTTCCTAACCTGCTACAGCAGTCACTTTGGACTGCTGTGACAAACCCCAGAGCTAAATGGACATCTATTTTCTAGCATTCTGGAGGAGGCTAGAAGTCCAGGCTCACGGTCCCTGCAGGGGATTGTTTCCCTAGTTGGTAGAAGTTCTGGTTTTATTCTGTTGCTGTGATGAACACTCATCCAAAAGCAACTCAGGGGGGAAAAGGTTTGTTTCCATTTAGAATTCTCAGTAACCATGTGTGGCTGAGACAGCTCAAGGCAGGAACCGGGAGGAGAAACCAGAAAGAAGACTGCTGACTGCCTTGCTCACAAGCTCATGTTCAACTAGCTTTCTGATCTAGCTCACACTTACCTGCCTAGGGATGGTACTACCCACCATGGGCTGGGACCTCCCACATCAGTCAATCTCTCCTTGACATGTTTACTGGCCAACCTGAATTGGGCAATTCTTCAACTGAGGTTCCCTCTTCCAGGTGACAGGTTGTGCCAAGTTGAAAGTAAAAACTAACCAGGACAGCGGCCAGGTGGCCTTTCATTGGGTGCTTCCATGGTCTTTCCTCAATTCATGGGCACAGAGATGCCCTCTGATGTCACTACTCACAAGACCACTGACTCTGAGATCAGGTCCCCTCATGCTTGCTGTCACTGTTTCTTGAGTTAACGTGCAGATGGAAAGAGCTGTCTTCGCCCACAGAGTCAAAGGCCTCGTCCTGTTCTCGCTTGGATCTTTGCTTTGAGCCTGGGGTGAGGCAAGGCAGAGCTGCTCACCTCAGGGAGCCTAGAGGAGAGAGCAAGGGAAAGGGAGAAAGAAAGACAGACTTGCCAGAAGTCTCTCCAGTCCTGCCTGGCCCCACGGTCAGCACGGATCTCTCCCACCCGCATCCTGCAACTGTTTGGTCCCAAGTAAATACACAGAGGCTTATATTATTTACAAACTGTATGGCCTATGGGTCAGGCTTCTTATTAGCTGGCTCTTATAACTTAACTCAACCCATTTCTGCTAATCTATATGTTGCCATGTGGCCATGGCATTACTGGTCTGCTGGCATCTTGTTGCTTCTTGGGCAGTGGGCTGGCATCTCCCCCAACTCCACCCTTCTTTGTCTCATCTTCAGTTTGAGTATACCGTCTAGCCTTATCCTGCCCTGCCATAGGCCAGTGCAGCTTTATTTACCAACCAATCAGAGCAATACATATTCACAGTGTACAGAAAGACATCCCACAGACAAGAGACTGGAGCTCCAATATTGCCTTCCAAGTTACCCTAGACCTACTTCATACACATAGGCTCTGCCTTCTCAAGGCTACACAACCTTCGAGTATCACCCTGAGTGTAGACCAAGCCCTTAGCTCATGAACCTCTGCGGGATATTTAGGATCCAAGTTTCAAGTTTCTGCCCTAACCCCCAGAAGCTCATGAATGTCTGTCTCATGACATGAATGAATTTGGTCCTGATATATCAACCCCAATTCTAACAATCCCACATCACTCCGATTCTCAGCCAGTCTCCATGGAGACTTAAGTTAGGCACATAGCTGTGTGTGTCCCTTGGTAGGAAATAACATCCCAAAGCAAGTTATTTCCTACCAAGGCACAGAGTAAATATTTCCAGTCCCCAAATGAGGAATGAAGACAGAAGGGCTCCATAGGGCCAAAGCAAGACCAAAGCCCAGTAGGGCAAACACAGCATCCCATAGCTCTCTGTCCAGCATCAGATGCACACTGTGACTGGGTGTGGACCCAGAGGCCTCACTCTTCCCAGCCCCTCTGGCCTTGCTGCTGGAAGTCCATGTGGCTTCTCTCCTGGGCCAGCTCTGCTCAGTGACTGCAGCTTTTCTTGGTGGATAGCATTGCTGCCATCTCTGACTTCCCAAATTCTCCATTGCAGCTTTGCCCGGTGTGACCGGGAAACCTGTGGGCTCTCTCTGCCAAGCCATCTTTGAAATGAATTGTCACTTTTACATCCTGCAGTGAGTGGGTCTTCCTGATTGCTAAGATGCCTTCATGGCACTTTCCCCATCACTAGTTACTTCAGCAAGTGCACATCCCTTGAACAAAATGTCAACATGCTTCTTTCCTGGTCAAATTTCAAGGTTTCCAAATATTTCAGCTTGCTCTTTGCTTCCAACCTTCGCTGCAAACCTAGCTAAACACAGAGAGCGATGCTCATTCCATAGTCCAAATGCTGGAATGCCTTGAAATATACTACCCCAGGTTGTTTAGTCCATTGCTTTTTACAGATACGATATATCCTGAGCCCATCCTCCCATCTTCCCTCCCAATTTCATTCATACAATATATCCTGGGCGCATCATCCCAACTCCCCTCCCTCTCATCCTGTGGCCTGCTAGAGTGTTGACTGACCTCAACTTCAACTGCAGTGAGATGACAAGTGCAGTGCGTTTCACAGCCCCTCCTCCCATCCTTCCTTGACACGGAAGCCATTGTGGGACACTTAGGATGCTGTGCTGCACACAGCTGGTAACAGTGTACTGGAGGGTGAGTGGAATGCCTTGAGAAGGTTGGGAGGACAGTGGAGAGGCTGGAAGGCAGGACTCAGCCACTCCCAAGGCCAAATTAACAGTGTTTCCATTTTCTTCTTAATGATAAAGACCGAGACCCAGTTCCCGATTTCCTTTAAACTTATACTGAAAAGGGGGCATTAAAGTGAAGTATTAAAGAAGCATGGTGAAGGAGCTGTGTCCTGCTCTGTCTGCAGCGTGGCTTGGCTCATCTCTGGGAAGGAGGGCTGAAGCCCTGGCCAGAAACCAACACTCTGGCCAGCGCACTCTGCTGGCCACTGCAGAGCTGGAGGAATGAATATTTCATACACTCTAATTTTCTCATCCAGAAGCTTGAATCTCTGCTCGTCTTTGCTTTATTTTCCTACTTCATAAATGCTAAAGAGGGTCCTCCCTCTTGGAGCAAAGCTGCCAGCTTCTGCCCAGTGTCTTTTCTTCACACCGGGATTTTAAAGGTGCCAAGACTCCCAAGAGCTGCGCTCCCCACCTGTGGCTCCACCCTCCAGAGAACCCAAAGGGAAGCAAGTGTGCACATGGCTGCCGTTCAGCAGATGAAAACAGGCTCTGGGTGCCACAGGGACACATGTGAGCATATAGCTACTCTTTGGTATATGTGTTTGGGCTCCAGGACCTGCAGAGAAGGTGTGTGTGCACATGGCCACCTTTCAGTGTATGCAGATGACTCTGGGACCCACAGATACTGAAGCTCATGATGCCTGAATCCCTTCTATAAATGGGGGTTAACTCTTGCATTATATATGTGTCTTCACATACAAACCAACTCATCTCTGGGTGGCTCCCATATCTCATGCCAAGCCAATGCCATGATGGTGGCTGCCTCTCTGCATTAAGGGAAGACAAAAGAATTCTACTGCTTCAATGTAGATGTATTTTATGTGTGTGTGTTATTTGGGGACCTATGGCTTCACCTTCCCATCTATACCTGTACCTCTTTCTTCATAACATCTACCTTCTGGCCAGACTTGTTTAGTTTGAAGTTCAGGGCTCTATGCTTCCCATACTGTGCCCTGCAGACCCCTTTAGTGTGCCTATTCACTCCCCTGGGTGGTTGTCTCTGCTTTCCCCCTTGTGACTGTCCCTTCTTCCTCCTGGTCTCCAAGTTTTCTCTTCAGACTGGGCTTTTCCTCTTCAACACATCCTGCAGTGAGAAAGCTAGCGTTGTGATGTGTACCCCCTCCACAATTCAAAGTGGCAGTCCACAGTAGAGACAACCTCTACTCTCTGTGGACAGTTGCTCTGCTCCCATTCCAAGAAGGGAGCTAGTGTGAGGCTCTCTGGATTGCAGACACTCAATTCTGTGTCTCACAAAAATTGCCTTATGCATGTGTGTCCCACGCAGCCCTGAGTTCTGGCAGGAGAGGCACGAGGCCATAACACTATCTTTTACTGTTGAACATTTCAAAAATAATAATTGAAAAAGCAATACAGCAGAGCTGTTAAAGGAATTTAAAAGATATCGCAAATGCCCACCGATCCTGCTGTTCTACCACAGCTACAGTTTGTACTTAGAGAAATAAAATTACCATTTAAAATCTGCCCGTTAGTGGAACACACATGTTCTAAAGGAAAATGAAACCTGTGTGCAGCCAGGCGGAGCATACTTGACAACCACCTACCAATCAGCAAGATAGCCCTCCCTCCTGCCTCAGAGAGCAGGGGCCTGTGCCCAGACGGGGGACCAAGGAGGCCTCCGGGTCCCTCACATTGAAAGATAATTCAGCTATAGCCTGTGCTTTTTCTTGCCAAGGTTGGAAGCAAGGTTGGGTCTTCTGGAGAAAAATATTTTATACAAACCTGGGAACAGAAAGGGTTGCTGAGGAGCCGGCACCCCATTTGTACTCTGTAGCCTTCTGTGATTGGCAGCTGCAGCACCCTGGCTCTCAGGATCAGAGATTCAGCCAGTTCCTCAGACCCTGCTTCTGGGCATTCTTGCCTGCCTACGAGCCACACCTCCTGTCTCAAACTCTGATACCTGTCTTTCCTAAGTCCTTACCCTTCATCAATAACTATGTCTGACCTGCTGTTCTGTGTGGCTAGTCCACTTCTTAAACATCCTTGGTCCGAGTGCCACCTCTACCCACACTCCCCTGGATTCTACAGCCACCTGGTTGCTGCCCTGTCCCTCCCTCCTGCTGCACATCCTCCTCTGGCCCCACTCCTTCCCTAATCCTGCCCCCTACTGCCCCAGATCTATTGCAGCCCAACAGTGTCTCTGACCCTGCAGCCCTCTGGATAGTATCAGGAGGTGGCACACACATCAAGACACACTCCTGCCACAGGCCAGGTGCTAGAGACAGGTGGAGCATGTGGGTAAAGTCCACAAAAATTTAAGGGAAAGGGGGACATTCCAATGGCCAGCAGAGGTGTAGGAATTGATTCCACCAAACAATCTCTCTGCAAACAGAACAGAGGGTCCCCCTGGTCAACAGGAGCCAAATCAGATTGGCAAAGCCCGACGGTGTCCCTGCCACCACCAGCACCGCCACCTCCTCCTCAGGTCCCTTTCCTGCTCTGATGGTCTTAACCCACAGCCTCCTGCTCATCCATGGCCATTGGTCTGGCCTGGATTTGGGGGCCCACATAAATCCCCTTCTATCCTAGCTGGCATGGTGTCTCTCCTGCCCTGAGGACACTCTCCTTCCAGAGGCACACTTTCCCAATGCATGGCCGTTACACAATCTGGGCAGGACAGGCTGCTGTGTCCCCCAGTGCACAGCAGGTGCATGTTAATGTCTGTGGCACTGAACCAATGTAGGTGGTTCAGGTCTCCCACAGAGCATGATGGGAGTTGTTGGGGAGGAATTGTCAGCCACAGCATGACAAGTACACAGGGCTTTCAACTCAAGTAGATGGGGCCCCATCTGGACAGCATGGGACACAGACCCAGTGTGTCTATCCCTTGGGGCTCACACTGGTGCCTGATACTTCTTGGGGGCTGAGAACACCCAGAGGACCTGCACTAGGTTGGATAAGCACTGACAACACTCTGGTCATTAACTAGTTCCACACATGCCACCCCAGGGGTCAACCCAGTGACAGCAGGACCAGTTGATGCCTCTATTCCTTGCTCCACTCCACAGATTCCCAGAAGTGCTGGGGAGGACCAGTCACCACCATCTCTCTGGCACACAGAAGGTTCTAGAATCTGCCCCTCAGTGCCCTGCTTATCTTCTGACAATACAGGTAGCTGTTGGGGAGTCAGTGCATTCCAGAATCCAGTGTCAAGATGGGAAGGGCTCTGGTTGATGACCAGCATGACCATACCCCCAGAAGACCAGACCAGCAGGGTGAGAGCCCCATGGCCGGTGTCCTGCCCTGCTGGTGTCCAGTTCGAGTAGGCACTCACGTCACTCATCCCAGAACCTCTTATTGTGACATTTTCCATGTGTTATCCAGCATCCCTAAAGCTTGGTTTCTGCAGCCCCATGTCTGAGACTCTCCTTCTCTATATGCAAGAAACATGTCCATCTAAGAGCTACAGGATGGGGCAAGCTCAGGACCTCAGCATTGGACAGTCACATCTGACAACATTCTGTTAATCCTGGTGACTCCCTATCCAGAACATGAGTCATCATACCACAGATGGTCAGCCCCTTGACATTCCTCTCAGGAACATTAGTAAGCAGCCAGTGTCTTAGAGACAGGGCTTATGACAGGGGTGGTCCCCATAAGCTTGAGAGAGCAAAAGCTGCTATTCTGGGATAAGTGGGTTCTGTGCTGCTCCTCCTAAGAAAGGCTGTGGAGTTTGGGGGTGGTATTTCTCATTAGGAGTAAAGAGTGAGGTGACTGCTCTGGGGCCCTTCTAGCTTCAGGCATCAATGTGATGCATGATGGGAATTCAGGTCTTATACCTCTACCCAAGACCAATGCATTAATCAGAGTTCTCTAGAACAGAGCTATAGAATGAATATTTATTATATAAAGGGATTTATTAGACTGACTCTCATCTCAGCTAGGTGGCTCAAAGTGTCTGCTGCAGAGGCTGAGAAACCTGGTAGCTGCTCAGTCAATGAGGCTTGATGCCTCATCAGGCCTGATCCTACACTGAAGAGCTGGAGGGTTCCTGGAGAGCTGCTGGTCTTCAGTCTATGGTGGAAGGTGGAAGAAGCCAGCGTCTGCTAGCAGCAATGTGTGGTGGTAACGGCAGCAGCAACAGAACAGGCACTCACCAGCAAGAAGTGAGGCCAGGCAGGCTCTTCCCTCAGGCCTCCTCACATCTGAGCTGCTATGGGAATGTGACTCCCTTCAGTCCTTCAGACTGTCTCCTCCCATGCATCCTTCCTGGAAATGCTCTGAGATCTGCCCAGAGGTGTGCATGTCTCCTAATTGATTCCAGACTCGATCAAGTTAGCAGCTAGGATTAGCCACCAAGTTCAGAAACCTCCAGTTCTGCTTTCACCCCCCAGTGACCTCAGGTTAAGACCAGAAGAGAGGAGAAGCAACGTGCTCTGGCCTCCAGTCAAGATGAAAGTGGGGTGTGGCCCTCATGGTAGTCTTCTCAGAGTGAGGGGGGCAGGCTGAAGCAGGTCTGTGACCTTCCACCTCATCCTTCAGGGTCTGCAAGCTCCACTCCATCCCTGTTTTCCCCAGAAGACATAAATCCTCAGAGTCTATGTTGGGGGCTCTCCCCACACAGAACGGTTCTCTTGTGAGGGGTCAACATCACAGGGCGATCTCCTGTGTTGCTCACACTGGATTCTTCTAGTAGTTCTGAGAATTCAGCAAACCACATCCTAACCCATTTTATAGATGCAAAAACTGAGTCCCTGACAGGCGCTGGGATTCATTCAAGATCTTACACCAACAGACACAAACTGTGCAACCCAGGAAAGAAATGACTGTGTGCTGTGCAGGTTTGTGTGGGGCCCTCTGTCTCAGAGACTGAGCCAGAGAATCTGTGCTTTCTGCTCTCAACTAGCTCCCCTGGGGCCTACTTCACAGCTGTTCCCAGGTGAAGTGCTTTCACATTGCCCTGTTCTGTCTCTCTGACAATTACCACACTATTTTCTTCCTAATTTCTCTCTGCTCACCCCTTCTGTGAGGCCACATGCTCCGTAAGGGTCAAGCCTATCCCTGACTCATTCCAGAGCAGCGCTGAGTCACCAAGCGCTGAATCTGTTGAGTAATGGAAGCCAGGGCTGAGCTGATAATAGCCTAGGTGGGCAGCATGGCTGACCTGTTGCCTTCCCCAGATCTGCCATCCACAGGTAGGTGCACAGACTCCAGAGAGGAGAGAAACATCCCACGGGATAATCACCAGCCCACCCCAGGCCACATCATCCGCTCCTTCCCGAGAGGCGGACACCTGTGGGCTCTGGCAAGGTGAAAGATCTCCTTCATCTCTGTTGGTGATATGGAGGTGGGGGTGTGGGAAGGAGGTGAGCAAATGTGAGTGGGATGCTCACAGTCACATAAGCAAAAGGCCATCACTCTGTGAATAACAGAGTCAAACCTCCCCTATATGCATCAGCCCCCTTACAGGGAGGGCAAGGTGGGGAGAACATACAGCAAGCATGGAATAATGAAAAGGAGGTGATAGTAGATACCTGTATCGAAAATGTTCATTTTAAACGGAACAAATTAACACAGCGCTATCGTCCCAGTTACCCATCTGCTCACTTGCAGAATGATTGATCACCCCTAATTGACACTCATATGTCTTTTGGGTGAGTCCCAGGGACTTGGCCTTGGCCGCACTTGATAATTGGTCCTCGCCATGCCCCCTCGCTTCGCCCACAGAGTGCTCATTCAATTCATCTTCACCCTCTTTCTGGCAAACACCTGAGTAAACACTTTTAAAAATAAGAAACTGGCCTTTCTCTAATTAGTTGATTGAAAGTGGGCCAAATAGAGATGGAACTATTTTTATGTCCTTTCTCGTCTTTGTTCTTCGCTTGAAGAATTATTAACAAGACCGGTACCCCGCACGGTGAAAGGTGATATTTCTTCCCCTATTAAACTAAAACAATTCTGCCTTGCTGAAGATGGGGAAGAAATCCTGCATTCCTGTCAGATAACTAACATTCACAGTGAGTGTAGGCGGCTGGGGCTCTGGAGTCTGGTAGTCACCCTGGAATCCCCAGTCCCAACTGAGCTCATGCCTCCCCCAGCTCACTTGTGGGTTGATCTCTGACCTCCTCCCGGATCTGTTCCCACTTATACATTTCCCTATGGCATTTTACCTTCCTCTATTGAACTGAATATCTTTTCAGGGACAGTTAATCTTGGGGCACTGGTGCCTAAGCCCTATCCTGGAACATGCCCACTGTGACAAGAGGCAAGTCTTGATGACCCAAAGATGGGAAGGCTTAGTCCATCTCTGAAAAGTGGGTAGACTAGCAGGCTGGGCTGTCACCCCAAAACACATCAACCAGTGCAAGCCGAGCTAAGAGTGAGGCTTGAAGCTTTGGGTGCCCCTGAAAGGGAGCCTCAGCAGGAAGCCCTGAGCAGCCAGGCTTTAAAAGATGTTCCTGTGCACAACAGAGAATGAATGAGCTTGAGGCCTGTAAGAAGGAGGCCAAATAGGCAAGCATGTGGGTGACGGAAAGCTTGGATGTCAGAAACCCCACAGTGTGAGCTTCACCCCACCATGGCACCAAAGGCTGGACCACAGCCAGAGAGCAAGCTCTCCTATCACTATGGTCAACATTTCCCTGCCCATGACTGCCAAAAATGCTGAATCCCAATTTGCCCTCTGCCCAGCTCTCATTCTGGGAGACTACCTTGTACCTTTAGCTCAGCACTGGGCACAGAGGTTGACACTGAGTGAAGTCAGCTGCCATCTGGGAGGTACAGGACACAAAGTCTCTTCTTCAGGGGCTGGTCCAGCTGCACATTCATTTGCTCAATGAGTCCCAGCATTTCCAGAGCTCTGTGGAGCCATTAGTGTAGTGTCCAAATACCCTGCTCACTTCTCTCAAGTCACCTTCTCAGGTTCCTTTACAACCACCTGTATAGCAGTATCCATCCCTTTACCCCCCCCCACACACACACAACCCCCACAGTTACACCCTCACTTTCAGTCACCTGGCTCTGAAAATCAACTATCCCACACATGCTTTTCACATTGGGTTTAGCTCTGTGTGTTTGCTGACTGCCTGGCTAGTTCTTCTTGTCAGTGCTGAGAGTTTTGGTGAAAGCAAGTTGGTCTGTTTTTGCTCAACTCATTCCCAATTCCAAGAATAATAATAGGAGATTATTGATGCTCGGTAAAGATCTACAAACCGGATAAATGAATGGATGAATGGGTGTGTGGATGGAAGGATGGATGCATGGGTGTGTGCATGGATGGATGGGTGGACAGATGGATGGACAGATTGATGGATGGATAGGAGGATGGAAGAATGGGAGGATCGGAGGATGGATAGATTGATGGATGGATGGACCTATGGACAGATGGATGGACGGGTAGATGAATGGATGGATGAGTGGGTGGATGGATGGATGGATGGATGGATGGATGGATGGATGGATGGATGGTGGAAGGACAGATGGATGGGATGGGAGACGGATGATGGACTAGTCCTAATACAGCATAACTTTACAAGTTTTTCAATGTTATCATCTTTTGTCTGCTGTCTTCTCTTTCTGTCATCTGGTTTTATGACTCTGAAATCTACTTTTCCTGGTTTTGTGGTGGGAGCTGGGACAGAATGGAGATTAACTGTTCTATGCCATTAGTCTATCTGTAGACTTTTCCTCCCAGTCCACAAGAACAGCTCTTCGTCCTGTTTCAAACAGTTGGTTTGCATCGAGGAGAGGCTCTCTGTATTTTCAGGAGGCTGACATCTTATTAAAGCTGGGCAAATTTTCTTTGTAGGTATTTATGTGCATTTGAAGGTGCCCATGGATCACTAGGTAGGGCCAGCAGAAGTCCTGGCTAGTATCTACGCACAGAGAACTTGCTGATTCCAAAGGAAAGAATCCACTGTTACAGGGAAACAGGGGAGGATATCTCTGAGTTTTTGTCTCTTAAAAGGATTTAGTTGAGAGACACAGAGAGTAGAAAGTTTACACAGTTTATTTTGTGAAGTTAAGCAAGCACTCCAAAGAAGGACTGGCATGGTCTTCCCACCCCACCCCCCTGAAAAGGAGAAACAGCCCAGGGTGTTCTATGTTGTAGATTTTAAAGATGCTTTTATGAATATTTATGAGGTGGTCATCATATTTATTTTCTATCAAAATTATGGTAAGTCTTATCTCCCTTTTAGATTATTTCTTCCCACGATCCTCTAAAAACAAACAAACAAAACGTAAAAAGAGGGGTCAAAGTCATAATGCAAATGATAGAGTATTTTTAGTGTCTTTTAAGAATGCAGACCTTTTGTTAGTGTTTGTGTGTGTGTGTGTGTGTGTGTGTGTGTGTGTGTGTGTGTCAACTAGGAAATGCCCTGTTGCCTTAGTCTCCACTATACTGTGAAGCACATAACTTGAGGGAGACCAGCTCCCTCTTATTCCTCCAGGGTACTCTTGAGCAGGGAAAAATGAGGAATTTGTAAGTAGAAGTATAGAGAGAAAGACAGTTAGAAAACACAGAATAGCCTTGGGAGGGCCTGGGTCCAAACCCACCAGCCCCTTCTGTCTCTACTAAAGGGCTTTTTAAAGGAATGCCAAGGGGTGGAGCAAAAGGCCTCTCCTCACCACAGCCAAGTGCAGACCATTCCAGACACCTGATGACAATGCACGTGGTCCAGCCATTCCCTAATGTGGCCCTGCTGTGTAAAGCAAGCTCAGATCTCACTAGGAAACCTTTGTGGGCTCCCACAATAACTACAGCTTCAAAGACGCTTAATCACAAAGGCACATTCTGGCTATTAGGAGACACACCTACCAAGGTACATACATCTGCTGTTCCCTTGGTTACCTCATATCTGTCTCCTTTGTCTACCTGGCATCGCTACCAAATAAGGGGGAAACAGATAACCCAGGAAAGAGTGGGCACTGATGAGTGTTGGTGTTCTTCTGTAAGAAGTGGGTAGTGCCGGATAAATGTGTGCAAAGATCCCAGATGGAGAAACAGCTGTGCTGGCTAGCTAGCGTACCCCAAGAGTTACCTCATCTTTGCCTTCCCAGCACTGGGATTACAAGCATAGGTCATGTTCAGCTCTTTTATGTAGGCTGTGAGAATTGAACTTATGTTGTCATACTTGTGCAACAAGCACATTACCAACTGAGCCATCTCCCTAGCACCCAGGTTCTTAGATGGTTCAATATGCATATACACAGAGAGCTAGATGCTAACCTGAATCATTGGTACATGCAAGACTACTGAACACCTACATGCACTAAACTGGACATTCATGAAAATTCACAGCAAAACACTAGAAGCTGCCCAAATAGTAGCTGACTATTGTTGGTAGTATTTGATAGTGGGCACTGGGTTTCCTGAGTGCTCTGGCAGAGGCATCAGCCCCCACAGTAGCTGCTCACTATCCCTTCCCAAATGTCATCCATAGCTCCCTAATCTCATATAGACCACTAGTCCTGAGCTTCCTTAGAGCAGGCAGCTTTCCGGCTAAACTGCACAGCCTGGGAAGGGGCAGCCTAGAAGTGGGAGAGCCTGAATGGTGGGGAGCTCGTAGCCAGCAGAGGAGAGTCAAGACTGAAGTGCAAGAAGAGGAGGGGCTGTAACAAGAACCTTAAATATTCTTATTAATAAAAAAAAACTCAGTGCCAGCGATTGGGGTAAATTTCAGATGTCACACGAATCTCTAAAGGTCTTATTAATAAAAACAAAGCCTGAGCCAGGTATTGGGGTGAACGCTGAAAGATCAGAGAAACAGAACAAGCCATACCCAACCTCACCTTGCCACCTTCTCAGCTGATCTTGTTTCCTCAAACTGGAAACCTCTATGTCCTCATCCAAATGGATCTCAGCTGAACTGCTGCTAAAAGCTAAAAGCTTAAAAAGGCTCTAGTTCCTGGTTCTCACACCTTATATACCTTTCTGCTTCCTTTATTTATTTATTTATTTATTTATTTATTTATTTATTTATTTATTTTTGGTTTTTCGAGACAGGGTTTCTCTGTGTAGCTTTGCGCCTTTCCTGGAACTCGCTTTGGAGACCAGGCTGGCCTCGAACTCACGGAGATCCGCCTGCCTCTGCCTCCCGAGTGCTGTCATCACTTCCTGGGATTAAAGGTGTGTGTCTCCATGCCTGGCTGTTTCCAGTGTGGCTTTGAACTCACAGGGATCCAGACTCGGATCTCTGCTTCCGGGATGCTAGGATTAAAGGCGTGGGATACCATTGCCTAAACCTATGTTTAATATAGTAGCTGTTCTGTTCTCTGACCCCAAGATAAGTTTATTGAGGTGCACAATACATCAACCACATTTCCCCTTTTTTGTTTAAAATAAAAAAGTTATAACAAATATAAGAAAAATTATATACAATAAGTTTATACAATATATACAGTCAAGAATTTCATTAACAATGTCTCTAGTCCATTCACATTTGACAGATTCAGACGAAAAATTTTCATTACTTATCCTATTTAAAACAAGCAGTTCCTTTTTAAAGTAGATTCAATAATCTCCCTTTTTATCTTATCATATCCATAATCTCTTTTTTTAGTAGATCCAAAAATCTACCGTTTATCTTATCATTTCTATATCTTCTCTTTTTTCAGAGTAGATTCAATGATCTACCCTTTTCTCTATCTTCTTTTTTCTTTTTCTTTTTTAAACAAGAACCCTGTATCTAATAGGGACCACAGCAGAAGAGATGCTGTGGCAATCTCTGCTATTGCAGGGACAGGTCACTCTAGTTCCTAACCCTGCCTGGGTCCCATCCAGCCTGCTCTGAGGCTCAGCGAGAAGCATAGGCGTCTTCCTCTGGATGTCACAGTAGAGGCTGAGACCCTGGGTCTGAGACCTCCTCCTTCCTACCATGCGCCTGCCAAGCCCCTGGACTGACTTGGAGACGCCCAAGGAAGTTACTTGTTCCCTAACCTGGGTATATCTGACATGAAGGTTCCCTGGGACATTTGGGAACAAGTACTGTCATTACAAGTCTAAGAAACTTCCAAGCTGGGCTATGAAAGGATGAACAGCAGCCCTGACTTGTCCCTGGCCCGGGGCGCAAGGGCCTGTGAAACAGGAGGTAGGAGGGAAGAAGGGAGGGAGGGACGAGGGACTGGCTGCCACGTTGTCAAGTTGCTGAGAAACGTTTGACAACTAGCTTGTTGACCACTTGCAATGTCAACAGCTTATTTTGTGATTTAATGGCATCCCCTGAATTTTATCACCCCAATATGACCAGTGGCCACCATATTGGAATATTGGCCCCTGCCCATCTGCCAGCTCTGGTGTCCAGTGGTCTTGGGGACACTGCTCAGACAAGAGAGGGAAGATCCAGGCATCCTGTCGGCAGGCAGGGGCTCCAGCTCCAGTAACAGATGTTTTAGAGAGCTCCTCCCCTGCCTGGCTCCCAGTCACAGCTCCATGCTCAGAGGTCCCTCGCTATGTGGTTTACCTAGTTTCTGCACTAAAGACTAAGGATAAAAATGCCAGGCGCTGTCCCCAGCCCCTTTGTGGTGGAGCCTGCCTCTGAGCTCAGCACAGATGTCCTTAAGGAGTGGCAATCTCAGAGAAGGGTCTGAACCTACCTATTGTCTCCCTCATTGGCTCAAGGACAGGCTGCTCCAGGAATCTTTCTCTCTGTCCCCAAACAAGAGACTATCAGTCAGTGATAGCAAAGCAGGCCTTTCTATGGGGACTTCTTGAACCCAAATATTCAGTGACTGTTAATTGGCTTCTATGTATTCTCTGACATCTACTCCTTTAAGCTCAGAACAAGAGCCATACTGCCTCCACCACTGTCTTACTCAGCCCTGCCCCCTGTCACCAGGAAAGACAGGACTGTTTCACGAGCCAAGGAAAAGTCACAGAGAGCTGAGTTGTTCCCACACCAAAGCTCAGCCTGCGTCTCCTCCAAGTGCACCCATAGTTGGGAAAGCTTGTGCCGTACTGGTCAGAGGAGAGAGGGGAATGGGGGTGCGGAACAACTTGATCCTCTTTTCAATCCTTGTTCACACAGTTTGAAGCAGGAGACTGGAGTTCCCCTCTACCTCCCGGCAACTGAGACACCGGGAAGGTCAGGCACTCAGCTGTCTGGGGAGGGGCTCACAGGACATGCTGCCTCACTCAGGGGGAAGGAAATGTCAGTGCTGAGAGCTCTGCATGGGGAGACAGGTGACAGCTCTGGTGACATCCAAGAGACAATCAGATTTCTCTCTTTGCTTGGAAATGTGCATGCTATGGCCATCCCTGCAGGAAAACCCCCAGCCTGCATCCCTGCAGACAGGCTCCTTGACACAGGACTGACCCAGATCTCCCCTTCTTGAAGATCACCCTGTTTCCAGTGCTCAACCAGCGCTTGGCTTCCATTAGGACAATTTTTTTCGCATTCATTTTTCCCTTTCACCATAATGACCACTTGATCCATTGCTGACATTATCAAATATCAGAGGAGTCCACTGTCTCCATGCTCTGCAGGAAAGTCCAGTATGGTCACTGGGGCCTTAGAGAGAGAGGTGCAAGCATTGTAAGTCCC
>CABHPH010149833.1:0-10687 GCA_902168325.1 Peromyscus nudipes
CAATTGAAAACCCAGCCGTTGGCACTAACACGAATTTTGACAGCCACAGGCGGATAAGGACATCACCATCTTCCAAGGCAGGGACCAGGCTTCTGGAACATTCTCTCCATGCTTGGGACTATGCACAGTGATGGGCACTCCCACAGATGCTCCCTACAGAAAATCTGAACCTTCATGTTGGAAAGACAGGACCAGGATGACCCATGGCGTGGTGTAGAAAAGGCAGCGGGCAGCGGCAGGTCCAGGGCAGAGTGGGCACAGCCTTAGGAAGGGAAACCATCCATCTCTCAGAAATCCCAGTCAGGAAATCCCGTCACTCAGCCAGGACTTATATACAGCTCAGAGTAGCCGATCCCACTGCGTATAGTCAGCCAGGCCTCATCCACCTTCCCTTTCTAACCAGAGAAAGGAAAGGATTTAAAAGTAGACACACACATGAGAAAGAAGTCCCCAGGCACTCATCAAAGCAAGTTAAAATAGCTCAATCACCTTGCTGGGGGCCCTGGCATGGGAAGGAGCCAGCTTTTCCTCAGCATGCTGCCGCCTTTAATCACTCTCTTCCTGGGGCTGGTTGTGCAAAACACCTTGTCCCCTGCTGAAGCCGCAGGACCGGTAAGATCAATTTTCCTGTGTTTTTCCTTGCTAACTTTCACAGTGTTCTCTAGATGTCTTTGTTTTCCCACATCATCTTGGGCGAGAAGCCCTGCCTGGACTTGATAAAAATCAGGGAAACTTTACAAGAATAAGATCCTAACCTGAGATGCTGTCCTTGTGGGGTGGGGTGGGCTGACTTGGTCATTTCTTGCTGGCTGTGCTGATTCTGTGGCTGGAATCTCTGAGTTTAGTGCTGATGTTCCTCTTGCCTGGCAGAGCTGCATGCTCTGGGTTTTGTCTGGACCACCTGATCACTGTGGGTACCTGCGACCCCATCTTTCCAAATGTAGAAACCAAGCGAGCCTTTGGGAAAATGACCAGGGGAATTCCAGGGTACATTGATGATGCCTTGTTGACGAAAGCAAGCATCAGAAACATTTCAAAAACCTGTCAGGCCCTCACACATGCTTCCTGCCTTCCTCGGGTTGTAGTGGAGGACCATGGTGACCTTTCTTTGGGCCTCATTCACTGCATCAGTATAAGGACCCCAGAGAAGCTCACATGGGTCCCATCGCAGGATGAGGTTGAATCTCAATAAGCAGCAATCTCAGGTGATTTAAGATGGATTTGGAGTGTCTGGTCTCAGCAGCAGACAGCTGCTGCGGCAGTCAGTCCACTCCAGCTGCGCTCTCAGGGCACTTTCCTGAGAACATGGCAGATACCACGACGGGTACCTCTCCAGCCCAGACGCTGGAGATGGGTACATTTGATCTGCGACTGCGCAGTGTTTCAGAGGCGGGGCCACAGGGCTGTCCACTACACTAGCGTTAAGCAAGTAAGTTAACCCCTTCAAGCTCCCCTTGCTCCCAAGACAGGGTTCTGCACATGATAGGTAGGGATTGCTGTCACCACTCACTTCAGCATGGAGGACTTGCTTCTGGGCAGGCACTCAGCCTTGAGTACTGTTCAAAGCTGAGTTTGTTCTTCGGTAGGCTCAAGCTTATAAAATGAGTCATTCCGTTTGAAGACAGTAATTTGAAAGCCGGACAAATATATACAGTCATGTAAACTTGCTATATAGCTGAGGATGACCTTGAATGTCTGATCTTCCTGCCTTTACCCCTTGAGTGATAGAATTCTAGGCCTGCACCACAAACTCATGATGTTATGCAGTACTGGGGATTGAACTCAGGGCTTTGTGCATGCTGGGCAAGTACTCTATGACTGAGCCACATACCCAGCCCAAAGAATTTCTTTAAAAGAGAGTTAAATTGGGCATATTAAGAAGGAAAATCAACATGACATCAATTTATCCATCTATCCAAAAAGAAACTCCAATGTAAATGAAAGCCTGCTCTTAGAAAACTTGAATCATGCCACAACAGTTAAAGGGAGTGTTGCATTATTCTACAAGTAAAATCCAAGGGCACACTGGCTCACAATGATCACCAAAAGAAAGATTCTAGTAAAAGTAAAAGTTGTTTTTCTCTGTGCCACTTGGGGGCTTGTAGAAAGGGCTAATTAAGGAATCAAGAGGCTGATAGCTCGTATGTGACTTTGGGCAAGTCACTGCATAGTCAAACTTATCTTCAGTCCTCACCTCCACCACCTCTGTAACAAGAGTTGTGACCCATGCCCTACTCTCTGAAGCAATGAGAATGACACCTTTGGGACTCAGCACA
The DNA here is from genome assembly GCA_902168325.1 of Peromyscus nudipes. Lineage (NCBI taxonomy): Eukaryota > Metazoa > Chordata > Mammalia > Rodentia > Cricetidae > Peromyscus > Peromyscus nudipes. The sequence continues at coordinate 2,277 of CABHPH010149833.1, forward strand.
GCCATACGGTGTTCTGCGAGAGGATAGAAGGTGTCCTCCTCTGCAGACCGACACGTCCTGGTGAGCTCAGAGGTGATGATGATGTTTCCATCACATCTAACCAGTGCTGGGCTGCTAGGATGACAAAGAAATATGAGACATGGCCCTGTACTGCCTGGAATTCTTAAAGAGAGAGCAAATGTGCCCTTGGATATTACTTCTAGAGTGTTCTGTTTTACACCGGTCTGTGGAAGAAAATGGTCATGCCAGGATGAATTTCAGATTTAGCCCAATAGCAGAGGAGTCAGCTTCTGATGAACTAACTGCCTATATGTATATACGTATGTATATATATGTAGATATATATATAGTTATTGTTCACAATTTGCACCTCTTAGCAAGTCAGTTTCCACATACCAAAACTTCTTAACTGAAGTTATTTAAAGGAAACCATTTACCCAAGCAATTCTTAGCTAGAGACATCTTGGTTTTCCAAGTCCTTTTGCAACTAAGTAGACTAAGCAAAGGCTCTGAATCCTTCAGGAAGAACCCAGATAAGAATCAAACGTTTCAAACAAAAGGTAACAATCACAAAAGGCAGTTCAAAGCCAAAGTGCTAACACTCTGGAATTCAAACCAGATGCAATGCTCTGCAGGATCTCTCACTAAAAAGCCAGTTGATATCGATCAACCTCATTGCCATTCCTGACTTTAGTGAAATGAAGCAGGTAGACAAGCATTCCTACCAGATACTTTCAAGACTCTGATAACAGGAATGGGTGTTCTTTGCTGTATTTGCACAGGCAAAAAGGTGTGACAAGAAGTCTTTTCTAACGATCAGGACGGAGTGCCAAGCCTGCTCGGTTAATATTGCAGCCAAGTGTCCAGACGGTTACACCAAGATTACCAATGACTCTTTTGGAGTTCGAGATTGCAGGTACTTATTATGAGAAGATGAATGTGTCCATGTTTTGGTACCCTAAGAACTGTGACTCCAAATTGGAATAAACTGTCTCAAACACTGCAAAGTAGTTCCAGGATTTATCTCTTACTCTAAGATTATACTGAGCCCAAACTTAGGTAACTCACAATCCATAGACTTGAGTCTAAATCTTTCTGACTATTGACTCACACTTAAATACAAACTTCTGTTGTACATAAACACCCTCCTTCCTCTTGCCCTTCTATTTTTTTCAACTGGAGTCTTGTTTCATTTGAAAATGGTTCTAGACCTGGGGAGATGGCTCAGTGGATATGTGAGTATGAGAACCTGAGGTCAGATCCCCAGCACCCACTTAAGAAAACAGGTGAAGCTCCAGATGCCTGTGACCCAGCACTGAGAACCAGAGAATGATGGGTCCCTGGACTGGTCTGCCAGCCTAGCCCAAATGGCAAGTTTCCAGGTCAGTGAGAGACCTTCTCTCAAGGAGACAAGGTGGAAAGTGACAGAGGAAAACACCTGACATCCTGCCCTGGCCTCTATCCATGAGCATAAACATACATACCTACTCACTCATATGCACGCAATACACACACACACACACACACACACACACACACACACACGATAGGTAGATAGATAGATAGATAGATAGATAGATAGATAGATAGATAGATAGATAGAAAGAAAGAATAGGGTTCTAATTTGAACATGTTTTTTAAAAAAAAACCTGTAGGTTGCCTTGACTACATTTTAAGATTCTGTATCAAAAGCAAAATAAATTTGCTAAGACTTGGGTCTGGTATTTATTTTGCTAATAAGCTATGGAACCTGATACTAATTAGAACCCAAAGATGTAGGATAGAAAAATTTTAGCATTGTTGGATTGCCTGTATTATGTTCTTAAAGGTGACTTCTGATCCAGAACTCTCATAATTCAAGGCTGGTCCTCTCTGAAGGGGACAAGGGGTCTGCATTCCTACTAACAGGTGTAGGCTCAAAGACAAACACAATTTGTTATTTATTCAGCTAACCAATTTAGAAATTGGGCATTGTGCAATGAGTTAAGTTTTATTTTATGTATTATATAGATGTGTATATGTTTGTGGGTATTTATGTGGTTTGGGTTTTTTTTGGTGTGTGTGGGGGGGGTTCATTCACGTATGAGAACAGAGGTTGACAATGGATGTGTTCCTCAACCACTGTCCATCTTACCTGTTGAGACAAGGTCTCTCTCTGAAGCTGGAGCTCACTGATTCAGCTGGAAGGGCTGTCCAGAGAGCTCTGGGAAGCCTCTGGTCTCTGTTCCTCCAAGCTACGGCTACCAGAGGGCACCACGGTGCCCAGCTTTTTATGTGGGTACTGGGCACCCAGCCTCAGGTCCTCGGGCTTGCACAGCAGACACTTTACCAACTGAGCCATCTCCCAGCCGAAATGAGTTCATTTTTAATTCAAGAATGACAAATTACTATTTTTAACATGAATGAAATGAAACCTTAGTATTGTTTTATAACAATATTTTATGTTCCCAATTGCCTAGTATGATCACATCATATTATGAACCAAAGTTTCTCAATATTAACTGGTCTAGAATTAGCAAGTACATGCATCAGTTAACCAATGAATTACTGAGTGAGAATACATTTGCTATGGCTCTCGATTTTTATTAAGATCATATCAAAGTTCAAGGTTAAACTTATATGGCTTCTTACTAAGAATGTTTTGTATTCTTTTGATAAGGGTCAAGATGAACACTTGGTTGTATGTACCCCAGCTACTATTACTACTACTACTATTACTACTACTACTACTATTACTACTACTACTACTACTACTACTACTACTACCTCCCTACTACTACTATTACTATCAACACAAACACACACACACACACACACACACACACACACACACACTAAAATTTTTCATGGATATTGCTCGTTTTAGAATGGAAGACTGGTCTGTCATTCATTTATGCTAAAACAAACAAACAAAAACAAAATCTGATTGGTTCTTTTGTTTTATTTTACTGTGTATTTTTGATGTTTCAAGAACTTGCATTATAGAGGTGTGATTAACATAAAAGGCTGAACCTGTTTAATGCGTACAATTCAATGCACTTAGAGATCAGTACACCTGCAACACCATGACCACTAGTTCCCCATCAACACACCCATGGCTTCCATCTGTTTCACTGCGTCCTCTTTTTCTCCGTGACAAGAACACTAACCCACAATTCCCCATCTTTGCAAATGGTAAACATACAGTTTCAAGTTAACATGATTGTTAGCTACAGGCATAGACTTCACAATAGACTTCCAGAACTTTCATAACCAGAGCTTTGTACCCTTTGACAAATACCTCACTTCTCCTTCATTTAATCCTGACAACCACTTTATGCTCTGCTGCTATCCATTTACCCATCTGAGCTTCCTTGTGTCGGTAGGATCAGGTAGGATTTGTCTTTCTGTGTTTGGTCTTTTTCTCTTAGTATGCTACCATCAAGTTAATCCATGTTGCTTACAAACTGCATAATCTCAGAGCTGGAGAGATGGTTCCACAGTCAAGAGTACCGACTGCTCTCCCAGAGGGACTAGGTTCAACTCCTAGCACCCATGTGGTGGTTCACAACTGTATGTAATTCCTGTCCCGAAAGATCTGATGTCTTCTTCTGGCCTCCATGGGCACTGCACACACATAGTGCAAAACACTCACACAAATAAATAAAATAAAGACAAAATTTTAAAAAGCAAATTGCATGATCTCCTCTCTTAAGGCTAACTGATATTCCACTGCAAATGCAATGTTCAATATTCTCTGTGACATATGCATGGTTTTTTTCTTTATCCATTCATCCATCAGTGAAAGCTTAGAATGCTGTGGCTATTGTGAATAATGCTATAATTAAGATGGAAATATAAACTATATATGTATACACACATATAATATATATATTTATATATATATATGATCTTCATATCATTTCCCTGACTATATTCTCAGATGTAGGATTGATAGGTCATGTGACAGCTATGTTTTTTAATATTTTGAAGAGCTGTTTTACACAGTGGCTGCACTGACTGACTGAACAATTCTCTTTTCTCCACATCCACCAGTATTTGCATTAGGGGACCTTAGACAAAACTCACCTAATGGGTGTGAGATCACATTCATTGTGCTTTCAGATAGAGTCTTCTGGGTTATGGATACACGTTCATACATTCGTGGGCTCCGTTTTTATCCTCTAAGAAGTTAAGGCCTCCATCTCTACTGTGAATTCCCTCTGCCCCCTACCTGTAGAGATATCCCTGCTGGCATAGTCAACCTTTCAGAGACTGTCAGTGCCATCCCTGACTTAACCATGCACACAGCAGATGTCTGCTGTCGTTTGTTGGTCAGCTGCAGTTTAGGAACTGCTCTGGAAAAATTGCCCCCACCCTGATCTTTTGTATGTGTTTTTATTTTATGTGTGTGGGTGTCCTGCTGACATGGATGTCTGTGCACCAAGTGCTTACAATACCACCTCCAAAGGCCAGAAGACAGTGTCAGATCCCCTGGAACTGGAATTACAGATGGTTATGAGCCACATTGTTGGTGCTGGGAACTTAACCTGGGTCCTCTGGAAGTGCTTTTAACTGCTGAGTTAACTTTCCAACACACACACACACACACACACACACACACACACACACACACACACACTATTCTCAACAACAGCACACTTGAAAGATGAAAGAGACTATATTCATTAAAGATGGTCTCCACTCTGAAGTCTTATCCTAGAATAAGCCAGACCCCAGGGACCCCCATAAGCAGAAGGTAGCCATCAGGCTCCATAGAGTTATAGTCTAGAGTGGTACCTCACTTGCTGCTAGAAATTGTTCTAAGGGATGTACCAGAGTATCTCCTGCACAGGTGGTGGAGTGCACGTCACTAAATACACTGTAGCATCTCAGCAGCAGAATTTCTTTTTAGAAATGATATCCACAATGAATGTGCTAATCTGAAGAAAGAGGTTTATGTTAAATCTGCAGACCCTTGTGTATCATATAACTCGTTATCCTTCCTTTCTTGCATTGGCTAATAGAAGGCTCAGCAACAGATTGAGGGTCACTTCTAGACTCTTCCAAGACGTATTATCATCATTCATTTTATTTAATAACTTCTGATAACAGAGTATATACTCCTTGTGTGCTGGTTCATTTTTTTGTCAACATGACACAAACTAGAGTCACCTTGAAGGAGAAAATCTCAGCTGAGAAATTTCCTCCATCAGGTTGGCCTGAGGACATGTCTATGGGGCATTTTCTTGGTTGATGATTGATGATGTAGGACCCAGCCCATTGTAGGTAGTACCACCCCTGGGCCAGTTGTCCTGGGTTATGTAAGAAATCAGACTGAGCAAGCCAGTAAGCAGCATTCCTCCATGGTCTCTGCTTCAGTTTCTGCCCTGATTTGCCTCAGTGGTGGACTGAGAAGTGTGTCAGCCAAATAGACTCCTTTACTCCTCCAAGGTGCTTTGGATCATGTTGTTTACCATAGCAATAAATAAACAAACTACATAGCAATAAAAAAACCAACTAGATAGCAATATATAAACAGCTAGACAGCAACAGATAAACCAACTAGCAAAAGCAAACTAGAACACCCTTCATTTTCATTGTTTCTTAATTTTATTTGGCCATCTATAACAATTAAGAATAATTCATGATTAAGCTACCTAGCAAGCTAAATTGTGTGTGTGTGTGTGTATATGTATGTATGTATGTATATATGTATGTATGTATGTATGTATGTATTAAAAACCTAAATTAAAATCTAGGGCTTGGCATGGATAAGATGGTTCCATGAATAAAAGCACTTGCCATAAAAGCCTGATGGTCTGAGTCTGATCCTCAGAACCTATATAAAGGTGGAAGGAAAGAACCAATTCCACAAAGTCATCCTCTGACCTCCACATGCATTCATGCTCTAGCAAATGCACACACACACACACACACACACACACACACACACACCATATACATATAACAACAAATAAATTGAAAAAATAAATAAATAATAAAATCTAGGACAACCCCACCACCTAGAGTTAACTCTACTCTTATGGTCATGAGTTCACATCCTCTCTTTGTTCTCCAAGGTACTCGTTTGAGATCAGAACATACTCCCTGTCTGTCCCTGGATGCCGCCATATATGTAGGAAGGACTACCTACAACCTCAATGTTGTCCAGGCCACTGGGGCCCAGACTGCATGGGTAAGTGACACAATCTTTGGATTTTGAAACTTGCTTTTCCAATTCCAAGAAATATGATAGGAAGGAAGGCCAGTGAAAGAAGAATGTGAGTATGATTTTCAAGAAGTTGGCATTTCATTTATATGTAGAAAATCCCTCTTTTCTCATCAACTTTTATATGGGAATCTGCTTGCTACAGTTAGTGATCTCTCTTCAAAAGAATTCCTTGGAACCAAGCCTATTCCTATAGCTCTAGTACTTGGGAGGCTGAGGCAGGAGAATCATGATTTCAAGGCCATCCTGGGTTGCAAAGCAAATTTTAGACCAACCTAGGATATCTAGCAAGACCTTGTCTCCAAAGAAAAAAGGAGAGGATGAAAGAATAAAAGAAAAAGAAATCTTTTATAAGTCATAAAAATATGCAATTGGGAGAATATTCATATATCATACACATGTGTATAATGGAGATCATGTTTATGTGTATATATGACATATATGTATGTATGTGTATATATAAAAAGGTAATGTCCAAAGAAAGAACATTGGACATTTGTAACACCAAAATAACTTTTCTTAAGAAGAAACTTCACAAATTCTCAAAGACTTGTTATTGTCTTTATTCATATCAAAAACAACCATGAAGCATTTTAAAATTTTACATCTAAGGATTTTATATGTCAAAAACTATAATGTTGACCTTAAAAGGCATACTGTGAGAAACTGTGTAAAGGTAATGAATAGTATGTGGGGTTGTATGAAATTGTATGCATGCTGTTGAAGTATCTTGGTTGGTTGGTTGGTTGGTTGGTTGGTTGGTTGGTTGGTTGGTTGGTTGGTCGGTCAGTTGGTTGGTTGCTTGGTAGTTGGTCAGTCAGTTGGTTGGTTTGTTGGTTGGTTGGTTGATTTCATTCATCAGCTTGATTCAAGCTAGAGCCACCTGGAAAAAGTGAATCTCAACTGAGAAAATGCCTTCAACAGATTGGTCTATTTATAGGAAAGTCTATGGGGAATTTTCTTGATTGAGAATTTATGTGAGAGGGTCCAGCCTACTATGGGCAGTGCTGCTCTGGACAGGTGATACTGGGGGTGTGGGGTACAGAAAAGCAGGCTGAGTATGGAAAGGCAAGCAATGCAGCAGACAGCATTCTTCCATGGTCTCTGCTTTAATTCCTTCCTTCAGGTTCCTGCCCTCACTTCTTTGGGTGATGGGCAGTGACATGGAAGTGTAAACCAAATAACCCCTTCCTTTTGCCAATTTGCTTTGTGTTATGTTCATCACAGCACTAGAGAGCTAGTTAGCACAACATATATGCATAAAAATTAACTGCAACCAGGTTCCACTGGAGGAAGTCCTAGTCAATGATAAACCCAGGCTTCTGTGACCCATCACAACATTTGCTGGCTGAAACTGATTATAGATGTCAATACCCAAATATTGACTGGATCTTTTCTGTGGTATGCAAATTATATGAGCCCCTCCCCATTGGGGGTGGTCAAAAATCTGAAAATTTTAATTCATGGATTAGCCACTTGTTCCCTCGCTTCTAAGCCACTATGGAAATATCTCCCCTGGGATCCGTAAGGAGGCGTGTTCTCCTCTGCTTTGTTTCTGCCTGACTAAATAACTGTGCGTGGCCTCTAAAGTTCAGAAAGGCCTTCCCAAAGACAGAGAAGGGAAAGGGCGGCGACGCACACACCGGCACACGGAGACTCTAAGTGTCCGGGTTCATTTTGATCTTGATGCTTTTCTACCCACCTTCTAAATACGTGAGCTCATTTTATACACAAAACTGTGTCTTCTGTTTGTTTTCCCATGACTAATGACTTAAATGAATAATGGCTTCCACTCCGTCCACACTACTGGCATTAGGTATAGGGATGCCCTTCGTTGTCCATCACCTGATGTGACTTCTGAATATTCCCCTCTGACCAGAAGAATCGGGTGTTTGAAGAGCATGTCTTCCCAGTTTCCCTGTGGTATGCTCAGTGATGCAGCAGGCACCAAAGGCTACTGTATTTCTGTCTTGTCCTCTGCCTAGAGTAGAGCTTGTCAAGGAAAGAGGAGGGGAGAGGAAGCTGCGGTGTCTCTGACTCCTCTCTTGGTATCTTCACCTTCCCTAGCCAAGGCCTGGAGTGTGTATCTTGCCCTGGGAAGATAAAGCTTTGGGATTTAGACATCCACGTCATTCCGGCCGTTGCTCTATCCCAGCCTTACTCTGTATTCTGGTTTCATTTCTGTTGCCATGGCAAAAGG
>CABHPH010149834.1:0-20307 GCA_902168325.1 Peromyscus nudipes
TGTTTGCTCCCTGGAAATAATTTCAGAAATGATTCATGTGATGACACTTCTTTCTCCAAGAAAGCAAATTAAGAGTGTAAACTTTCAGCCGTGAGCTGTCACCTGCCAGTGTGATGGCTCTGAATCTCTTTAGTCAGTACAGGGTCTTACTTTGTGTGGATTCAGGCTATTCTGGCAGAGTAGGCAGGCTGAATTCCAAGTTAAATGCTACTACTGTCTGGCCAGTAGGTGGCAGTTCCAAGCAACAGGAAACTAAGTTCAGAAAGGGTTTTATAAAATTTCCTCTTCATCTGCATTACTCTCCAAGCAGGGTCCATTCTTGAGGCCCCAAACCTTCACTTGCAGGGTCAGAGCCCACTCATAGTGAGAGCAGCCCAGAGAAAACAAAACAGAACACACCTACTTTACCATGCATATTCCACAAGAAGGCTCATTGTTTCTGCTTGCAGCTTTGGATCCATGGAGGAGGCTTACCTCATTGGAATGCGTTCTGTTTTGGTGCTTAGCCCGATCTGAAGCATTGGAGAAAGCCTTGTTGCAACCCTCATGCTCACAGACGTATGGCTTCTCTCCAGTGTGAGATCTCAAGTGCGTTTTCAGGTTTTCTAATCTCGAGTAGGCTTTTGTGCAACCTTCAAACTGAACACAACAGGTAAATCTGGACCACTCCACACAATAGAAGCTGCAGCTTGTGCTTAACCCCCTCTCCAAGTGGATAAAAACTTGACCTTTCAAGGGTCAGCAGCTTTTCAAAACCGTGGAACAAAACCCCACTAAACTCTGCATTTATTGGGATTCAGATGTGGCTTGGGGCCCTTGAAGACAAAGCATTGTCAGCGCCTGTAAAACTCCTGAAGGCTTTTTTTTTCCCTTTCCTATTTTTTTTAATAGACAGCTCAATGTGGACAATGAATTTCATTATCTGTTCACTGATCTCCTCCAATTCCCACTGATTTCAGATTCAGCACAAAGTTCATTAATATGGCTTTGTGTCTATACAAAGCCATGGAATTTGATCATGTTTGTAAAGGGCCTTTAAGATGTAAAGTACCAGGGCTGTGCAGTGCTCAGAGCACCCCCTGAGAGAAAGTGCAGTCTCCCTGCAGCCCCAGCCCACTCCAGAGGCTTACACTCTAGCATGGAGACTGAGCAAAGAGCGAGGAGAAATGATGGCCCAGAGCGGCTGAATATGCCGTACCCAAAAGGCCTGAGATAAGAAGTGCCTTGAGTTTTCTTAAATTTCAGCATATATGCATGTACATTTTGAGACACCATGGAGACAGATAATAAGCTCATCTGTGTTTTATATATAACATATATGCACAGATTAATAATAATGTTATACAACAGTTTTAGTGCACCTGTGTGGTGATTCCAAGTGGCCACATAAATGTTTTTTTTTTTTTTAACTTGGAACATTATGTTTGCATCTAGAGCCCTGTAAAGAGCAGTTAAGTACTCTTCCATGAGCTACATCCCAAACCCATCATTTCGAATTTTGTTTTTGATAAAGAATGCTCAACTTAGGGCCCGTAAGATGGGTCAAAGTGCAAGCTGTGTAAACCTGACTACCTGAGTTTGATACCTGTAACCCATATAAAACTGCAAAGAGAGAATCAACTTTCAAACTTGTCCTTTGACCCCTACATACACAAATAAAATAATTAAACTGAAAAAACACATCGACCTTGTGCTTTGTCCTGCAGTATGCTGAACTGCGGGGTTATGGCAGACACATAAGCCATGAGCACATGGAGTCAGCCACCTTATGCCTGCTTGCCACTATGCAGAGATGTCCTGTCTAAAGCTCAACTTTAAGGCACTTACCCTGGACAGTGCTCCATCTCTCTTCTTACTACCACCCAACTGCCATTCCAGGACCTGAAGTCACTAACATGCAAAACCCTTGAGAATGCTAGGAAAGACCTACAGAGTGAAGTGTCACACTCGCCTGCGTGAGGGGACATGGAGGCTGCCCAGGTGTGTACTCACTGTACATTTGTGAGGCTTCTCGCCAGTATGTCTTCTCATGTGCACTACCAACATGTACTGGGCTTTGAAGGGTTTCTGTTCTCTTGAACAATCAAGCCAGCGACACACAAACTCCTTCTTTTCTCCATGAATATGGTCATTATTGATATGCTGGGGTTGAGAAAAAGAGAATTAAAATCAAAACGTATTAGGCATTTCTCAAAACAACAAGTGAAAAAGATGTTCAAATTTTAAGCCTTGAAGACACATGAATAACTTCACTACATCATGGTTAAAAAAAAAATCTAGTACATACATTTCTAAGACAGACTTGATGATGCTAACTGACTGTGTAGCCAGCATGGGCTACACTATTGGGTGTAGGCTTGGCATCCAGAAAAATTACTTGAGACTGAAATCTAGAGAGCACAGGTTAAGTCTGAGTTGTGCAACGAACGTGTGTAAAACAGGGTGAGCTGCTGTGTACTCTCTGTTCTCCACTGGTCTTTAGCATAGGATTGCAGGTGTTTTCTCATTCTCCTCGAGTGTGTGTGTGTGTGTGTGTGTGTGTGTGTGTGTAGGGGGGGTTGTGTACAGGAACACACATGCACCCCGGATTCTATAACAAGGCCTAAGAAAATGCAGCTTTGGTTCAGATGGAGAACAATCTCTTCTTGAATAATAACCACAGAGAACAAGGTGCTAAGGAAGACAATCTGTGATGGTCATCTAATAATTCATTGTTTCTCAGTCACTGTTTCCATCCAGTTTTGGAAGTCTATTAATAGGGTACGGTTTTTTCTCAGATTATTATGATCACAATGGCTTCACTTGCTCACATGTGTGTGTACTATGTGGGAGCCTGGTATCTGTGAAGATCAGACAGAGGATCAGGTCCCCAGGAGTTATGGATGATTGTAAGCCGCTGTGGTTGCTGGGAACCAAAGAACCCAGGTTCTCTGTAAGGCAACAAGCGGTCTTAACCGCTAAGCTAACAGTTCTCAACCTTCATAATGCTGCAACCTTTTAATAGAGCTCCTTGTATTGTGGTGACCCCTAACCATAAAATTATTTTTGTTGCTAGTTTATAACTGTAATTTTGCTACTGCTATGAACTGTAATATAAATATCTGTGTTTTCCTATAGTCTTAGCTGACCCCTGTGAAAAGGTCATGTTAGCTGTGACCTTAAAGGGGTCACAACCAACAGGTAGAGAACCACTGCCTTAGAGTAAAGGGATGAAAAAGTTCTTCTAAGCAAATAGAACCAATCTACCCCCAGTCAAAAAATGAAGGTAAATTTCCCCAAATTCCTCATCCGCTCAAGGCTCCAGAGTCAGTTTGAATCTACATCTCTAGAAGGACATGTGAAGTGTCTTCCAAGAGGAGACATGAAAAGCCTACAGCAGTATCTGGGAAGGTGCAAGGGAGCTCTCCAGATACAACTACCGTGGACATGTCTGCAGTGCCAGTGGCACACGCTGGCAAATGCCAGGACTTGGGAGCCTGAGTGAGGAACACTGCCAACTGAAAACTAGACTGGATCACACAGCGAGACCTTCTCTCAACACCCAAATCAACTAAGTCCTTCTTTAGAAAGCTTAGTACACTACTCAAACGTCCAGTTCTAGACTATCAGAGAGATTTTTATCCTGTTGTTATTCTCTGGCCGAGCTATGTTTTATTTGCCTTACTTTGAGGCTACCAGGAACACATTTTCAAATATACAGATATGCATCCCTTAAAATCCATCCAGTAATTAAAGTCATTGAGTTCTGCTGTAGTAGTGACCCAGCATGTGGTATGTGCCTCTGAATGCTCCAGCTTGGAGATCTAGTGGTAATTTTCTGCTACCAGAATGGGCCTTCTTGATTATTCTTCTAAATTTGCATGAAAAAATAATTTTCTGGGTTGTTTCTAGAGGTTAGAGCTGGATAAAAGCAGAGAAAAGAAGTCTTTGCTCTCCTCTCCTTGAGCAGCGATCAGAATGCCTGACGAACTGCAAGCAGTGAGCAGCATGTGACAGCATGCACGGAGACAATCTTATCATGTGGGACAGTGTGCAGAAGACCAGTGTGACAGCAGAACTGGTCTCTTGCTGCACTTCCTATCACAAACCAGCTGTCCTAGGAAGCAGTATCTTAGACACTGCAATTGTGCACATAATCCATCCATAAAGTTGTGCATCACAGGAAATGCAATCCTGCAATGGATAGTCTGAGTCAATCATAGTGGCCTGCAAACTGCTCAGGACGGTCCCAAATGTGACCCAAAGGACTTCTAAAGTAAAGTCTGCATGCATATACAACATTCTGTGAGAGGAAAAAAACAGATGAGCACATAGGACCACACCATAAAACTGCTACTGTTTCAGTTTTCCCCAGTTGTTGAAAATTAACAAATTGGCCCTTGTTATAAGATACACGGCAAGAAGACGGCGGCAAGAAGACGGCGAACAGGGAAGAAGGAAGAAAAGACATGGAGAGAGAAGGATGAAATACAGAGAGAGGAAAAGGAAAGATTATAACTGGAAAATGCAATTCCATTTGTGCTGAACAGCCTCCCAAGTTGCATACACTCATCCACACTGTGTCCTGGTGCTCGGCAGTTACACAGTGTTTGGTGAGTTGATCTGATCCATGCAGCAAAGGAAACAGTACCAGCAAAAGATATTGCCCTGAACACTTGTTTATCTTAATGCAACTTTGCTTCACCTGGTATTTAATGTACAGTACTTCATTACTATAAAGTTACTCTCAAGAATTAAAAACAAGATTTTAAAGCTATCCAGACATGGCTCATTCTTTCCCTGGGGAAGCGAAGGGATACAATGATGGTGATGGTTCTCTTTCATGCCTTCAGGGTGGCTGGTGTATGGTAAGCCTTTTGCACTAGGCCCAGAGATGGGGAGTGAGGCAGACATAATTCCTGCCCTAAGGAAATTACAGTCTCCTGGAGGAAAACAGATAATAACTTAAATTACTGTATAATTACAGTTGTGATAAGCATTATGAAGGGAAATAATGGGTTTCATAAAAACACATAACAGGAGTCCAAGATCAGTGCAGCACATCAGGGATCAGGGGTCAGTTCAAATGAAACTGCATTGAAAACCGAATCTGGAAGCTGAATGGAGCGCCACCAGGTGTGCAGGTCAGGCTGAGAGTGGAGAAAGGGGGAAGACTATGGCAGACAAGCAACACAGAAGCACTCACTGAAGGTTAGATCTCGGTGCCTTTGAAGATGGCGGTGAAGCCACAGACAGAGAGAAAGAACTTGCCAGGCAGACCTAGCAGGCTCCAGGCGCTGCTGCTGTTGGGCATGGTGAGAAGGCACAGGTTTTCCGTGGGTTAAAGGGACATTGCTCAGATAGTCAGGCTTGGACTAGCTGGCCAGGACTCTTCTTCAAGTCTCCAGCAAATAAGGTTGTGGGGCTGTACCCAAACAACACAGGCCTTGCATGCCTACCCCATCGAGGACGTCACGATAAAGTAACTGGAGCTACTCAGGGATCCACCTGAGCAGCAGCAGGAGGTACCAACAGTGGGTGAAGTATAATGAAAGGCTCAGCTTCCTCTGTCCTGCTGACACATCAGAAGAGTTGGACATGAGTGGTCTCCTGCGGCAACCTGGGACCTAGTACTTTCATGTGACGTGGAAGAGGAAGGAAAACAGTGTCCAGCTCTGTAGACACTCCCTGTCAGTGACAGGGAGACGACAGCTCTGGAATGGGTCTAAGTTGGACACACTAGGTCCTGAAAGTGGTCAGGACGTTAAAAGTCTGTACATAACAGCACTGAAAGATTTGTCTCTAAGAAGGGAGAGCCAGCAGCATGTGAAGGAGTACAGTTGTAGGGAACAGCAACAATGTTCATGCTTCATTTGAGGGGCATGCCAAACTGAGTGTGTTGTCATCTCTACATGGGGAGGGGCAAGGAGGATTTGTGTTGGATAATTAAAACTCCAAATTCTGCAAGGCTAGTTTCTTGGGATTGTCTCCTGCCCCCTTAAGAGTAGACCCCAGTCTCAATATGTTTTATAATTTCCTGAAACTGCTCTTAAATCCAAACTTAGAGATTATACTTGTGTGTGTGTGTGTGTGTGTGTGTGTGTGTGTGTGTGTGTGTGTGTGTCTATAAAGGAAATCCAACAGTCTATGGGGGAAGTGAACAAACTTATCTCAGAGGGTGTAGTCAGTTACCATAAGGAAATAGAGAGGAATCTCTCTGACTATGTAAGATGTTCAAATGTGTTTAACACTTAGGAGGCTTTTAAGATCTAGAAATTAATTATAAATTTAAATTCTAAGGAATCATAAACCCCATGTGGTTGTAAGTTTTAAATAGTTACTTTTCTTTAAGAGTAACTGTTTGGTCTCTGTGGCAATTGGTCACGTGAGTACTCAGGACAGAAAGACACTGGTGGCCTCAGTAGTACACTGTGTGCCTTGGGCAGGTCATTTGCCAACTTGGGCCTTAATTATCTCATTTGTAAAATTATAGTGACAACCTTACATATATAAGGGGCTAGCAAGCTTTTCCTGTATAAATCCAGACAGGAAGTATCAAGGCTCTGTGGTCCAAGCACCTCTGTCACCAGGTGCAGACTCAGTGAGGAAGTGAGCCATTTACTTAGAGATGTCAGAAATTCACCAAAGTCAAAAGTATTTCTTAACATTTTCTTTTCTGTTTTTTAAAGCCATAAAAATGAGCCTTAGCTGACGGGCTCAGCTCAAGGGCTACACACAGACACACACAGACAAAGACACACACACACACACAGACACACAGAGACAGACAGACAGACAGACAGACAGACAGACAGACACACACACACACACACACACACACAGAGCAAACCAGGCAGTGGTCTAGATCTGACCTATGGGACCCATCATTTTCTTGCCCCCAAATTAGATGATTTCAAAGGCTTCTGTCTTATTCTCAGGTTATTTCTCAAACATGAAAAAGTACAAGTAGAAAGAGGTAGGTTTTCATGCTCAAGAAAAGAATTACGAAAGGAATAAAAACCAGGTTGCTAGAAAAAAAAAAGTGTCCAGGAAAGGGAGAGGGTTCAGCCACAAACACCTCACTATATGCATCATTTTCCTAGGTTTGGGTCAAAAGTGCACTCATTTCTCTCTCTAAAATCCGAGGTCACTGAGAGTAACACACAATGAATAGACAATTGACATTGGACAGGCAGACTGATTCCATGTGAAGCTGGCCTGAAAATCAATGGCTGTGAGTTTATTTGTGGTTTTGCTGAAAATTTGACTTCCTAACAGTGACAATGTTAATCAAATATATAAATAATTTAATTGAAGGGAAAATAATGCATGATTAAATTCTAAACCAATCCAACACTACGACATGCAATTTGCCAGAGGCCCAAGAACCAGAAAGAGATAGATGGTATAAATTACTATGCTGTGTACGTGAACCACTCTAAATGCTCCCTGTCTGAATAAACAGGGGAGACTGGGACCAGCACATTCCCCACAAAGGCTAAGTCCAATGATGGGACTTCCAGTTGGAACTTCATCTGGTCTAGGCTATGGTAGTTGATGAAATTTACATAACCCAAATAGTGATCAAACTAAGAGTCGATATTTACCAACTGTGATCATGCCTTTAGCAGAATGAGCCAAGGTCCACAATTCCATCTTCCCCCAACTCTGGTCTGCGAGAGCCTAGAGAAAGGCAGAACTCAGCAGCTTACTTGCCAATGGAAGAAGTGGAAGGCAGCTCTTTATTTCAAGGGATTTTCTTTGGGAAGCTCTGCCCCAATTGTCAACCAAGGAGACTTGGAGAGGGGCAGAAGAGAGACCTGAAGGGAAAGGGAAGAGGAAGCTTTTCTTTTCACTAGCAGAAGTAGAATGGAAGCCTACAATGGACTTCACTGAGCTAATCAGGGTCCTTTCTTCTTACTTCATTATGTGAGTGAGTTCTGAGCGGGCAGTTTTCCTAACCTTCAGCTGAAACTCACATGTGGCCCATCCACTCTGGGTGCGCACACAGCCTTACAGAAAGCTGCTATTCAATCAGTTCACGAAGCTTGGAGGTGCGTTCTGCTTTTGTTCTGCCTCCCTCTCTCTGGGCCAGATTCAATTTCCACTTGGAAAGCACAGCTCTCTAGATAAGTAGGTTCCATTCTTAGTAACTCCCTAAGAGAAGTTATAGTACTCTTCAGAGCTGTGCAGAACGGTCACTCATCCCACCTACTGCCTAGGGTGACTCACTGATTAGTGGAGACAAACTCTGGCTGCCTCCCAAGCCTGTTTTCTCTAGTCAGCAGGAGCAGATTCCCCCTACTGCTGCCATGAAATCCCTAGGAAGCACACCCAGAAGCAGCAATGGTGTGGCAAGCAAGCCTTGAATCCTTAAAACAACAGCCAGCACCTTTCCAGCCTTTGCATTTACTTACTGTGCTGGTCTTCCTGTCACCACCCGGTTCCCAAATGACATAGCATTTCCACCAAGCTAAAAGACTCTCCCATGTGTGTTGTCAAGTTTTTCACAGCACAAGGTATATGGGAAAGCATAAAAGATGGTCCTTCTGTAAAGTGTATGTGATTCTGTCTCTCTCACACACATAGTATTATGGAAAGGACAGAAAAGGGACTACACAGTAGTGTTCCATGAATAAATACCAAGGAAAGTGCAGCTGAACCACAGGCCTATAGTTCTCAGGCTCCATAGTTTCTTGCTGTGGCTGGGACACTTGCTCTCCCTTAGTTTTACCTTCTATAAAGGCTCTAGCCACATATTTTGTATCTAGACCCACCAACATGCCATTCAGATGTCATGATCACATTTTACATGGAACCCATGGCAGTTGTCCTGCCTCAGCCTCCTGAGAGCAGGTGTGAGCCATCATACTTTGCCCCATGATTCTATTTTCAAAAGGAAGGAATAAAACAGAAACATTTACAACAGAATGCCAAAGTGGAACTATCTGATGCTTCCTGAATCTTCCCATTGCCAGACTAGTTCATGAATGGGGTTGCCGTGAAGGCGCACACGCAATGGTCACTTCTCAGGTTTGGTGAAGAGTTAGGCTAGGGCAGCTTTCTCTCCTGGCATAAGATGAGGCATAAAGAAGAAAATGATCTTAAGAAAAAACTCAATCTCAATCTGGTTCCTGGGTTTATACATCTACCATCTCTTGACTTAGCTTCCCAGAGACATCTGTGGAAAGGTGGAAAAGGAGAAAGTGATTTAGACTTCATTAAAATTGAATGCACAATAAAACCAGTATGGAAGAGAGATAGAAATGATGTACCTAAAAGAAAAGCAAATTCCCTACGAATTCCTCCCACTTTACATCTGAGCTCAGCTGACATCTTCTTGGGGGCATTACTTGATAAGCAGTATTTCTGAAAAGTTCTATGACTGTCATGGCTTGGATTATGTTAGGGACACATTGTGATTGGATTCCTTAAAGCATTAAGAGGCAGAAATAGAAAAACGGTGCAAATCGCAAACTATCAGGGCTGAAATAGGCCTTATATATCAATATGCACTTTAATTTCAGATAAACAAAATAATTGAAATTGTTTTGGTGGCACCTGTCAATCTTTCAAATAGATTATTTAAAAAGCTACAGCAGCTTGCTGTGGGAGGGGTATGCTCCAAAGACTTCACAGAATGACTGCTGCAGCTCTAGCTGGTTAATAAAAGTCCTGACACACTATGAAACCAATCAGGAAAACATCAGGAACTTAGAAACAGCATTTTAAAAAAATAGAAAGAATTTCCGATTTCTGGTCTGTGAATGTTAAGTATTAGGTGAGACTGAGAAACCTGTGCTTGCTGGTTAGAAATGAATGAATGAGTCTCTGTTGACAGGTGTCTGGCACAATTATGCAACATAATCATTTCTTTCATGGGTTAAAAAAAAAGCACAGTTCTTTAACAAGGCAAACATTATCTGTGAATGAGGGGCTCTGCATTAAGAATAGAAATGAATGGGATTAAAATACAAATCCCACCCCACTCCCTGCAAACCAACACTGAGGCAAGATGGACACACATTCCATGGAAGCAAAAACCCACTATCATTCACAGGTAAAAATAAAAGTAGACAAGGAAGAATAAGGTGCTGGCACACACTATGATACAGATGCACACTAGAGACACACTAAGTGAAAGAAGCCATGGAGCAAAGCAAAAACGGTGCTCGGTAATTCCCTAAGCTCCAGGCTAAGTAAATCTATGCAGAATGAAAGCAGATGGCTACCTGTGGGTGGGATCCATGGAGAAAACAGAGAATGATAACTGAGAACGATGGGGTGATAAAAATGGATTCAACAGACAAAATTGCCGTATACTTTAAATGGGTGAATTATACAGTGTATTAATTATATCTCAATAAAGGTATCACCCACTTACACACAAAGGAAAAAAATCACCAACATCTGTTCTGTAATGGAATCTGAGGAGGATGTGAGGAAGCAGCAAAAGCAACAGAAGGAAGAGTACATGGTATGTGACCTCCCCAGGGCTTCCCTTCTGTAGAGACCAGGGGTGGGATCTAACAAGCAGCTTTCCACACAAGCTCAAGGCTCCATGTAAGCTCCTGACCCAGTTCTTTTCTCCCTGATAGGATGAGTTGAAAGAAGACATTCTGAAGACAGTATTTCCTGGTAGATCCTATACAGGACTCACAGCGAGCAACGTGGGAGCTGCATGGGAATCACGCCTGCTTTTTCTTTCCCTTCCATAGCTTTTAAGTTGTGAAGGGGAGTGGAAAAACAGAGGAGAAATTTTAAACTTGAGTTGTTAACAAAGCCAAACCCCAATTACAAACTAATATCAGTTCCAGTCCGGGAATGTGAAATAATGCAGAATTAGAAAAAACAGATCCCTCTACTCCAGACTACATCCAAGCACTCTGAATTCAGACTCTCATAGGCCTGCTTGCTGTTATTTCAAATCATGAAATATTCAGGAAGGTATCAACCTGTGATGTATAATAAAGTTTTTCTATTTGATCCTCTATCCACCCTAAGAATGCCTAGATTCATATAGAGAAATAGTTACTGATGAAAGGGTAAGCTATCTTAAACTTAAGGAAAACCAAATTTTTGAGCCCTAAAAAATTTATTTATTTGTTTGTTTGTTTATTTGTGATGGAGATTGACTGTAGGGCATACACAAGTGTTCTGCCAACATGCTGCACCATCTTCTCTTTTAAACTAACTAACTAACTAACTAACTAAGAGCAAGAAGCTACCTGAGACGGTTCCTGCTAAGTTGCCTGGGTTGGCCTTGGATTTGTGATCTTTGTTCCCCAGCCTCTTAATTAGCTAGAACTGTACCACAAGGTACCCACAAATGACAGTTTTAAAAAGAAGCAGAAAAAAAACACCCATAAAGCAAAACAAACAAAATACACCCAGAAAACAAAACAACAAAAATCCTCATTACCAACACTGTTTAGTAGAAGCTGACAAAGAGAAAGTCCCACTCAACCGTCTGTTAAGGACCCGAGACTTCTCTAAAGCTGCAAATTCTTAGCTGGTTTACTGAAACATACTCATCACTCTTCTCACTTACAGTTTAATAAGGAGACTGTTCTACAAGAAATTTTCAATGTCTTAGCCACACATGGTGAAGAGCACCTGTAATTCCAGCTCCTGGAAGGCTAAAGCAGGAGGACTGGAAGTTTGAGGCCATCTTGAGTTACATAGTGAGAATCAGTATCACAAAACAATAATATAATAACAACAACACTTTTTAAAACAAAACAAAACCAAAAAACCTTTTCAGTTTCTATTCTGTCAGGGCTAATGTTCAAATGCCATTAAGATGTTATCTAAACATCTGACCTGTCTTCTACAAGGTACTGGGCATATTTACTTACTTACATCCCACCCTCCTACTTTGTTGTAGGGAAGATGATAGAACCACAAAGTCTTTTAAAGCAAAGCTGATCTGGGCTTAACTACCCAGAAGAAAGACAGCCAGGGGGTAGCTTGAAAGAGCTGAACAGTACTCAAATTCTACAGATTAGATGGAAAAGAATAAATACTCTACCTAGAGGAAGAAGATGGTGCTAATTCTGTCATCATGGAAACGATAAATAATTTAGAAAATCATCTTCTAAAAGACTCATCTATTTCATCTCTTTGCAGTGAACGGACCCAGCAGGCACATGGTTTCCACCCTGTACTAGAGCTGTAGAAGAGGTGGAGGAAAGGCTCTGTTCCCTAGCTGCTCCTCAGCTCAGCTCCCAAAGCAGCCAGCAAAACAGCCATAAAATACAACCTCTCCCAGGGACTGGAAGAACTCATCATTCACTTGTGTGGATCATGCCCAGAAATCCAGCGTGTCTAGGAAGTATTACCAAACCCGGACACCAAGTGTTTGCCAAGGTTGAGTTTTCAGAAGCATGACAGTGTCCCAGAATATGAAAATCCTCCCACACCGTGTGGCTTTCTCCAAAAACAGGAAGGTGACTGGAATTTGTCTATACATGGCTTCTGTATAGCTGCATCTATTGAAATAATTCTTAATTTGTTATAAAACTTTGAAAAGTAAGTTGGAAAGTCATAAAACTATTTATAATAGCAATTCTTGGATTTTAAATTTTAAAGTGCTTAATTCATTCTCTCTCTCTCTCTCTCTCTCTCTCTCTCTCTCTCTCTCTCTTTCCCCCCCCATTACACACACACACACACACCACAAAGAGCTCTAAGAATGAAGAAAATTCATACTTTATGCCTCCTTGAATACAAAACAAATACAAACTTTAACTCTTTGAAATGTAAGATGCTAAGCCTTCCATTACCTAAAAGTATACAAAATATTAACTAACCTTTACTTTATGATCCCAGGAATCCACATGGAGCTAGGCATACAGGAACATGTAAGAGGGTTAACACAGAGTATGATTATGAGAAAACTAACAATTTAAATGTGAATGGAAAAAATGAGATCTAGCTTTTAGTAGGCAGCTGCTTTCTCCAGGCTTCCTCCACCATACTGAATTTTGATTCTGAACATCACAACCACCAGCCCTTGAGCTTTCATAGCAGTTTAAATGCTCTCTATCATAGTCTGATCACTGAAACATTTTTCAATAGGTTTAGAGGCATTTAGGTTTCAAATAGATTTGGATAATCTAGTTCTAATAGTTTAGGAAAAGTCAAGAATTTATTCCCTTTTAAGGGGTGGACATATGAGGGGCGGGGAGAGACAGAGACAGAGAGAGCGGGCGGGCTCATATGCGCCTCTGCGGGGATATGGAAACAGGACAATGGTGTTTTGCTCTACTGCTTTAAAAGAGGGTCTTCCACTGAACCTGAAGCTTTTGTTTGGGTGTGGCTGGCTGGCCAGCAAGCTCCTGTATCCACTTGTCTATGCCAATTCTGCAGTTATAGACACCTATAGCCATAACTAGCTTTTCACATGGGTACTGGGGATTCAAACTCAGCAGGTACTCATATACACTAAGCCATCTCCTCAGCTCAAGAATTTGAAAAGTAAACTTATTGAGAGAAGAGGTTGAAAAGTCATTTTCAAAAGTCATAGACCAACCATATTCTTGGACAGTATTCTGCCTAAAAGTGTTCTGCCAATCACATTGCTGAAACAGTTTTACATGAGAAAGTGTTGGGAGAACGCTGAGTAGTTAATAAGAAATTAGGGGTGGGTGTGTGTGTGTGTGTGTGTGTGTGTGTGTGTGTGTACAGGAGAATATCAGTGACTGCTGACAGAAATACAGATAAACCTTATAAACGACAGGAAGAAAAGGAGGAGATATGAAATCAGGGAAAAATCTCTTTGAAACCTGCCCACCTTTCCCACTCTGTTGACTCTTTTACTACTAACTCCAAGTTTATTTAGGGCATAACAGTTATATACTAAGCACTAAAGAGGCATGATAAAATAAGACATGCCCACTGGATCTCATCAGAGACTGGCTCCCGGGATGCAGGAAGGAATGCTATCTAAAAATTAGCCTTAGCATCACAGACACCCATGCTCTGCAACTAAACAGTAAGACACTTGGGTGAATGCATTGTTCCTTTCCTCTCTCACATCCTCACCCCATGAGAAATGAGCATGATTACTGAGCAGGGCTACTCAGGTTCACGTCACTAAATCGGGGGGGGGGGGAAGACCTTGGGACACTGGGCCACACACTCTTTTCACCATGTAAGACTCTTAATCTTAGCATTTTCCAGTCTTCTTCTTCACCAACCACTCCTAAATGTTTCAATCTGTCAGTGCTGCCGTGTCCAAGTAGATTTATAACATTCCTTAAGTAATATAAGTACCAACTTCATTTCATCATCAGACTGTAATATTCTATACCCCTAGTAGAAGTCAGACTTTATAGAAGGAATGCAGGTTTAGTAATTAGTTTATACACACTAACTGTGTGTTGTGGACAATAAAACTGACTACAGCAAAAGTCTGAGATAATACTTGAAATGAACAAGTAATTAAAATGGGAAATGTGCAAACAAACAAAAAAAAGGGTTAGGGGGCTACGTAACTGAGCTGAATCCAGAGTGAAGAGAGAAATACATTACGCTATGCTGGGAAGTGATATCAAGTATAATCTGAAGGAGTATGTGCACACACACACACATATACACACACACACTACAGAGGTAGTATAGGGAAACTATAAGGGGTGACCAGTGTTTTAGGATACTTAGATCTCAGGTAAACAAGTATTTTTAAATAGATTTTTATTTATGTATATGTCTGTTTCTCTGTGTATGTCATATGTGAGCAGATGGCCATGGAGGCCAGAAGAGGGCATCAGATTCCCTAGGCCAGGAGTTCAACGTGGTTGCATGCTGCCTGATGTGTGTCTTGGGAACCCAAACTCAGGTCCTTTGCAAGAACAGCATAAAAACTCGTAACTGCTGAGCCATCTCTCCAGCCGTAGCAACCCAGATTTGAATCAAGGTCATTATAACCTTTTGAAAAGGTTAGTTCTGGCAGTGTCGCCGAGGAACTGAGTAATGCCATGGCAATCTACTCAAGGGAGCTGCTCTGTCACCCCAGAGATCTCTGTGGCCTGGAAGACAGAGAGACAGCACCAGATTTGAGAAACACTTGGGAATAACTTGTGGATGTTGACTTAAAGGAACTGTAATTTCTATCTTTGAAGTTTCCAAGACAATATCAGCACTAGGGGATTCAGCAGATCTGGAGCAGACTGCTTCTGTTTGAGATAAGACACAGTGGAGGGGCCTTCAAAGCATCTCTGTAGAAAAGACAACCATGGATACAATGGTTTTATGAATCTGTGGCAGGAATGCAGATTGTCTAGTGTGCATAAGGTCCTGATTTGATCCCCAGCAACCCACTCCCAATGCTCTCAAAAACAAGCTGAAAATTGCAATCTGTTCTCCTATTCTTTGCTATCTTTGATACCTTTAAAGCATCTACAGAGAATTCTAAATATTTCATAAAACTGAATTCAAAATTCCCTAATCTATGCCTGCTGTGCCAAGGGGTTAAAGGGACAGTAATTGGAGGCCATGTACCACAGTGGATAGAAAACAGAAAAACAGAAAGAAGAGGAGATGAGGGTGAGGCTAGGGGCACTGGTGTAAGCCTGGGATCCCCACACTCAGGAAGCAAGGCTGCAAATCCCATTCCAGTCAGGTTTATCCAAGCCCCAAGCCAACCAGGGGCACAGAGCGAGACACTCAGGTAGCTGCCTGGTCCCAGTAGGTCTGGAGGATTTACAAAAGCAGAGGGAATGTGCAGCAGGTAGTGTTAGGGATTTAAGAAAGGGCATCAGCTACTCTGGGATTCCCTGTGCTGGAAGGCACCAAGGAACTGCAGACAGATGCTCATGGTACTTTATTCTTAAGTCATTCATTTTCTGTTTCTCTGTTTCTTCCAAGCTGCCTGTGAAATTCAGTCCCATGTTCCATCCTGGAGTGGTAGCTGCCTACAGAACTGGGACAGCAAGGTGAATGTGAAAGAGAGGACCACACAGAGCAGGTCAGGTGCAGCACTTGACTTCCCACGTAGCATGGGAAAAAGCAGAGCCAGGGTGGTTAAAGGATGATGCCTCTCCATAGCCTGGTAAGGCGAGAGTATTTGACCTCGGTCATGTGCTTCTTCAAAATTTTCATTGCTTTCTTACCAAGACTTATCACACTTGATCCTGGTCCCGATCACTCCATTACAGTTCAATTTCCTACTCTGCTGCTCTCTATTTACCCATGGCCTCTATAACTTGTAACATATTACAGCTTGATTGACTCACTGAACTTACTACTTATTACAGCTTCTGCTGACCCTTCCTAGAATGTGAATTTTGTAAAATCAAAGATTTTAGCTGTTTTGTTTAAATGATGCATTCCAACTCTTACCAGACTTAGGGCCAAGCTTATGGACCAGTAAGTCATGTCCAGCCACTTGCTCTCAGCAAGCCAATTACAAGAGTCAAATTAAGTAGTGAAAGGCAAAAAAAGAAGAACTATTTCATGTGGTCGCACTGGGAGGAGGGGGGAAAAGATCCTATGATCCCCGAGTCCATCTTCAGGCCTGACTTGAGGTGTGAATTTATGTAGAAGGCCAGAGTTATCCATATCTAAGCAGTCTCAAGTGAAGGGATGGTCCTACCCACCATTGATCCATCAATGTTTTAGTTCTATCCTCCAGGAGGTGGTCTGACAACTTGCATATCTCTTTCTGGGAGAAAGGTTCCCTTCTGGTTAGCCCAGACTTTAGTCTTTCTCTTCTCCCAGTGTGAGAATCCTGAAGGTATTCTAATTTATTGGGATATAGTATTTCTACAATCTGATAATCAAAATAAAGGATGTGGGTGTCTGGAACAATATAAAGAGTCATAGTAAAGAGTCAATAAAAATATTTGCTACAACAATGTGCTATTGGAACAAATGTGGTCTCAGCTCTAACACCACCAATCTGTGTTGCTGTAGCATTGTACTTGGAGACCCAGAAGCCAAAGGAAGGAAAACAATGTCTCCTGATTGTTCTGCCCTCAACTATCTGAGAAAGCGTCTATCAGAGACACTGTAAGACTCTTCCCATAAAAGCCCCTTTTAACATTACAAGTGTGGGATGAAATTTGGGGTTCAGAAAGACACAATTCAGTTACCTTTCTCAGTTCTTACTTGTTACCAATGAAAAGAATGCTAAGATTTATTTTTGCCCACTATGGTAATGTTAACATGATTTGAAGTTAAGGGCTTTGGCAATGAAGTAGTAATCTGTTCTGTCAGAATTATGCTCAGCTGGCAGCAGAGAGCAAATTATCTGATGTTTTATAGTAAGTTTGTCATGAAATAATTTAAAAGATTTAGATGGAGGAGAGAAAAAAGATCCAGTTACTTGCATGAAGCTACCCTGGCGTTGTCCTCTGGCTATTGCTCCCGCCCACGCTTTACTCCAAGAATTCTTCCCCATGCAGTGCTGTTAAATACAAAAGACCAAAGGGCATATTTTCTCTTTAATTTGCTTGTGGAAATCTCATTAATGTCATGGAAATTTTGCCTCACCATGACTAAAGTGTTTGAAGAAAGAGAAATCAGGAAGTAAGGTTGGTCGCATAAATTTCCATTGGAGAAATAAAGGAGAAAAGTGCTTTACATAGAAATGCTGTAGTTGAAAATGGCCAAGGCTGAAACTTGGCAATTGGAAAAAAATAGTAGTGAAGGCTGTGTGCCATGCAGGTGGCAGCCTGCCTGGAGCTGGGCATCATCAACCCTCATGTGGCAAAACCATTCCTAGGGTTGGGTAACTTCCTAATTTTCAGCCATTTCTGTCTTTTTGTTTCGTTTTATTTTGCCATTACCTCCTCAGCAAAGTAAGAATTTCATCCCTATTTATTCCTAAAAAATATGTTTTTAATTTGGAGAATGATTCCATAAAACTGACTTTTATAAGCATATTTTCATAGGAATATTTGGCTAGTAAAGTGTTCAACTTTCTCAAACTTTCACTGGAGTCTTTTTTTTGACCCTTCAAGCACATATATTCAAAATATAGAAGGCTTTCATAATGGTCTCCACATTGCACACAAACAGAAAATTAATACAGTGTGCTTATGTATTGGTGAATTATAATATTCTCTAGGGTAGAAACCAGTGAATGCATTTACAAAATAAACCAGACACATGACAACAGAACCTTGCTGCTTGGATACTTATAGGATATTATTTTTATCCCTGTTTTAATCTAAATTAGGAATAAGATGGCATCTGCGTTACTTCATTTGTCATGCAGCACAAACACAATACAGACATCGAGACAATATTCTGCCAAGGAAAGGTGGCCCCCTGTGGGCCCCCTGTACCCAGGCCCTTCTACCCACAGTGGATGGATGTCTATCAGTTGTACAGGGCAAGGCAATATGGCAGTCACAGCATAGTCATTCTTAGCATTGTTTTTTGTCTCAGTTTCCAGGGATCTGGTATGCAGGTCACACACACTGTGCCTCTGATCTCACCAATTCTGCTGTCTCACCTGTTTCTCTAATGTCTTTCCCTGGCTAGTTCTTCTACATTTCTTATCTTCCACAGTAGACAGTCTCAGAAAGCTACTTGGCAATGTATGTGATGAACTCCTGGCATAGAACCCAGGCCAAAACTCTCCACCTATAGAGAATGAGGAAAAAGAGTGTGGACTCCGTCTGCTCATTTGAGCCAAGGGGTTCACCAGAAAAGGAAACTGCCTTGAGTTTCTTTTAGTGACACATTATTAAAAAAATGTGTAGACAAAGGAGGGTGACATGTACCTATAAGAAGACAAGGCAGACGAAAAGGAACAAGGGAAAGAGAAGGGTGTTTGCAATGATTTCATTCTTTTACAGTAACAACGAAGGCCCATTAAGAGGAAGTCATTGCCTCCTAGCTAAAAGAAAACAATCTACCTCTGGGGAGACATGCCAGTTTCTCTTCTCTTCAGAGTTAATCTAGTTGGGCTGGCCAATCTCTTGGCAAAAACCAAAACCAAACAAAGAAACAAAAAAGACAAAAAACATCTCTTAGAAAGGTGGGTTCACCTTAAGCCATGCTGAAGATATAGGAGGAATAATCAGCTCTTGAGTGAGATAATGTACTCTTCTTCTCCAGAACGCCTACTGCAGTCTCTATGAAGCACTCAGAGTCCTGACTCAGGTGTAAACTTCTCCTTTTCTTGTCTTCTGTATTTTGCTTTTGAATGCTGGCCAGAGTCCAAGTTGTAGGTTTCTCTGGTCCTCTGTGCATCCATCCTCCATCTCTGAATCTCTTCTCCTTACCCTGTGGCTGACCTTTGTGCCAGCTTAACTCAATCTGCATGAGTTTCTCTCTTCCTCCCCTCCACCCCACTCTTCCACATAGCTGCCTTTACAGTTTCCCTGTTCTGGGGCTTTTCTTTCAGGAATTTTACTCAAGTTTCATTTTGAGGTCAGACACTTAACCCTAAGAGAGGGCCTTGACTTCCCTGGTAACATATGAAATCTTTGTAGGGATTCCCCCAAATTTCTTCTAACAGTATGACTTACACATCCCTCCTACTCATGGAGGAGTTTAATCCTCCAAGTCATATTTATTTCACTAGTACTAAGGGGAGTGGAATCATAAGTGTGATTATCATGTTGAGAGAAGCGGGGCTTGGGAAATCAATCAGATTAGGTCATCAGGGTGGAGGTCCTACGACTGTATTCTAGTGGTCTTATAAAGAGGGAGCGAGAGAAAAGGGACAAAAGCATATATGCTGTCTTCTTGTGATATGACTCAGCCAATGAGAGTTCTTTCTAGAGCTTGAGGATGAAGTAAATCCAATTAGCCGCTGCTTAAAAAAAATAGAACAAGCCTGCTCTAGGTATTCATTATAGAAATAGTGTGGTGGTTTGAATAAAAATGACCCCCATAGGCTCACAGTGGCACTATTAGGAGGTGAGGTCTTATTGGAGTAGATGTGGCCTTGCTGGTGGAAATGTGTCACTGGGGGTGGGCTTTGAGGTCTCGGAGGCTTAAGCCAGGCAGGCCTAGTGGCTCAGTCTCTTCCTGGTGCCTGCCAATCTGGATATAGAACTCTCAACTACGTCTCCAGCACCATGTCTGCCTGCATGCCACCATGCTTCCCGCCATAACAATAATGGACTAAACTCCGGAACTGTAAGCCAGCCCCTATTAAGTGTTTTCCCTTATGAGTTGCCGAGGTCATGGTGTCTTATCACAGCAATTAAAACCTTAACTAAGACAAACAGCAAGAATATATATATATATATATATATATGAAACCCAGAACAATTATAACATCACACACACACACACACACACACACACACACACACACAGAGAGAGAGAGAGAGAGAGAGAGAGAGAGAGAGAGAGAGAGAGAGA
>CABHPH010149834.1:20317-49809 GCA_902168325.1 Peromyscus nudipes
AGAGAGAGAGAGAGAGAGAGAGAGAGAGAGAGAGAGAGAGAGAGAGAGAATGAATATTGATTATATATTGAAGACAGGCCAAAAACCTTGACTCAGGACTTACATTCAAAACCAATAATCAACACTATATTGGTTAAATAAGAGATTCTTGATTAACAGTGGCTTTGACCTTTGGTAACTGATAGTCTGTAAGGAGACATCAAACTTTAGGAAAATTCTCCTCTAGTTCAAATAGTAGATTCCTCTTCATTTTGTTCCTAAACCATCACTGTTAAAAAGAGCTTGGTAACTTCTCTGAATTTTTCCTCTCTTTAAAGTTGTTGGTTATTTGTTTTCTCTTCACGACTACAGACAGAAAAGGCCTCCACTCCCAGGGACAGAGCCAATGCTCCTCCCCAGGGACTTCGCTGAACACCAGCATCTCCGCCCAGTGCAAACTATATCTTTAAAATGCTCAACAGAGAATCCCCCATGGGTTATTCAACTGCTGGCTCCTATACAAAGAAAATACTGTCTTTTGCTCCAAAGAGCTTTGTGCATCAATTTAAACACAGCAAGACAGACACAATACCCCAGAGAGGAAAGCCTACCTTATTACATTCCTGACCCAAGAGAAAGGATTTGCCTGGAGAACATAAAAGGAACCCGCCGAAGAGTGGAAGACAGTTTCCTAATCCTAAACATAAAAACACATTCTAATGTAGCATGACAATGCTTTAATCGCTGACATAATTGTAAGATGTATATATAATACAATACAAGAAAGGTAAGGCAACTTGCTTTGGGGCCTTAGAGACTCTCGTTCAATATTCTACTGTAGGTCTTCTGGATTTTATGCATGCTTGGGGGGGGGGATATTGAGAGGGAGGTAATGTGATAGTACAAGGATTCTTCCTCAGTAAAATTGCATCTTGTTCTGATTTGATGCATCTGTATGTGGCAAGTATGGTAAGGGAACAGAGCCCTTTGAAGTCAGTGTTTCATGGCTCTTCACTGACTTCTGGTACAAGTCCATGTAGTCAATAGACAGCAGAACAGTGATCTTTATTTCTTTAAACAGGAACACGCTGGGAGAGACACTGCCATAGCCTCAGCTGTGAGCAAGCGTGGATTCACCAATTTCCTTTCATGTCTATACAAAAATACTTTCTAACAAATGTTTCCCCATATGATATAACCTCATCCTAACATACCGTCTCTCTCTCTCCCCATCTCTCTCTCAAACCCCTCCAAAACAAAACAAAAATAAAAACAAAACAAAACAAAACAAAAAAACAAAGGCAAGTATCTGTGGCTGAAGGGCTAGAAAATGATAAAGAAATAGCATCTGGGTAGCTCAGCTACATTTTTCCTTCTTTAATATTAAATATGAAAGAAAATTTACAGCATCCTTGTAAGTGGGAGCCTTGCCAACTTCACGGACTGACATTTTTACACTTGGTTCGCCTGTGACGTGGAGTTTTTCAATGTTCACTTTTATTAAAGTGAATTCCACTGGCAGTGCCAAAAGAAGCCAAGGATCATTCTAGAACACAGAGAATCAGGCCACTTTTCTTTGCTTTCATATGGCTAACTAAGGTGAAACAGAAATTCAGAAAGAGTAAGTGATCCAGCACATCTGAGCTGACATCATGCCCTTACTTTGAGCATTAAAATCCCCCCAGCAATGCCTTCAACTCCATATTCTACATGGGTTTTGCATGTACATAGCTTTGACCTCCTTTCCAGAGCTTCCTGATCATAGAGACAGCATCTCACCACTCTGGTACCCCCCACGGCCTTTACCCTCAACAGGTGCTTATGGAGTTGTGTTCCCTAAAACAACAGGAATGGAGAATGTGACCTGGTAACATGCTCCATGTTTCTCTGCTAGAGTAAGGTTGCCTGAGTCAGGACTCCAAGATTTCCTCCAAATCTTGTGCTTCAGCTCAGGCATCATGAATTCTGGGCTGACAACCCTTCCTTCCCATAGGTCTGCTGAACACAGAGATTTTTTTCTTTAATGTAAAGATCATTTAATTGTTTTATGAGAAGCAGGGATTAGGAATCCTTTAAGCTCGTATGTGATCATTAAGTGGGCTCTTTCAAGCCGTTCTAGACCAGTGTCTGGAGAGAGGGGATGAATGATGGAAATGGCTATTCAGGACTTTGAACAGTAGAGTGCTGGTCACACTCAGACAGCTGAAGTAGTCACACTGCATATTTCTTCTGAGGTATTCCCAGCATAGGTGTAAATCCCTCAAGCGTGTCTTAGGAGGCATTGTTTTCTTTAGATATGTTTGTGAAAAACAGCTCTTATGTTAACACCATCCAAAGTCCCTGCCAATAAAGCTGAGTCGTCCTTTGAAATGCCATGATTCATTATTTTACCCATTCAAAAGATGCCTAAGGTGTGTTGTAAGCAGCTGCTTCTCAGTATGGCAGGATGTGAGTTTTGTCAAAAAAAAAATTGCTAATGAAACATTAAATGGGTCCTATTCCAGAGTCATGGGTTAAATAATTTCTCCTTCTGCAGTACCTCAAAAATAAATTTCATTTTGAACTCCAATGCCTCTCATTGGACCATCAAGCACAGCACGTGTTACTCTTAGGAAGAAAGTAAAATAACGAATCATGGCATTTCAAAGGACGACTCAGCTTTATTGGCAGGGACTTTGGATGATGTTAACATAATATTGGCATAGAAGAGATTAAACTCACGCAGTTGACTTAATGCTTCAGCAATGGATATTTTTACTTCTACATTACTCAACAAATTATTCATCAGTCTTGGACATCAACAGTAAAAGCACTTCTCTGTTACATAAAGGTAGTAAGCAATATGAAGCAAAAACCTTCACTTATTTTGTTTCTCTTTGCTTACTTTTTTTCATGCCAACTTCCTTCATTTTCCTATTTAGATATATTTTCTCACATAGCTTTTTAGTCTATATGGAGTAGGATGAATATGTGTATTTTAAGAAGTTTTCAACATTTATATTTAGATAATCATGAAAGATAGTATTCATGAGGGTGGTAGGTTTTTTGTTGAAAAGAGGGTAGACAAGCACATTCTTCACTTTGACTAGGTGTGACTTCATGAGAGGACATGATTATCAGGAGATGTAGAATTACAGAAAGCAAAACTATCAAGAAAAAAAGGGATGACATTCAGGCACATCTCGAGGCTGCAGGTAATAATCTGGGGAAAGCTGCAATGCAGCAGCAGAACAGTAACAGACACTAAACAGCTGGGGGAAAGCCATATCCAAGGCACCACAGAAAGGCTGGCTTAAAGCCCTCTCTACAGCACTGGCAACCTACAGGGCAGAAGTAAGCCTCGACTGCAAACAGCTCCCTACTACATCTGTGGCAAACTCAGAGCAACTGCCTGAGAACCATAGACTGAAACCAGGCCAACAGAATACTGTTATAACGAGGAAATGGAATTTTGAAACAGATCTGTACAAGATTTGGCAAACTGAAAACCTAACTTTCATGCAGATTTTAAGTGGCACCTGGGACACTGGAAAGAGCTGAATGGGGTGGGGCCAACGTTCACAAATAGAACCATAAAGGAACAGAGAAGTGTCAAAAGTATGTGAGATACCATATGTGGGGACCCACCCACAAACTGGACCAGAATCTGTGAGCTGGTCATACAAAAGAAGACCTGTCTGGAGGGGAAGACTTCCTAGTGCAGAACTGCCCGGAGTAAAAGAAGCTTCTAGAAACTAGGAACCCACTCCAGAGATCCTTGAGGCCGATCCAGCGGCCAGGCCAGTTAGTTTTTATACCCTACATTTCCACCCACTGTACTCTTCTCCCTTTGTTTAATAACAATACAATATCACTTTAGCTGGCTGGCTCCACTTTGACCTGTTCATACCAAATTATCTTTTTTTCCCCCCTCATCTTTCTTCTTTCACTTTTCTGGATGAGTTTCAAGGGTCTCTGTGGCTCACCCCTGAGAGATGGGACTGTCCTATGTTGTCCACAGCACACTGTCCTAGTTTCTTTACTGCTTCTGTGATAAACTACTCAACAAAAAACAGCTCTAAGGGTGAGCTTCTTCAGCTCATAAAGTCAAGGCAGAAACTTGAAAGAGCTAATTACACTGCATTCATGGCAGTAATAGAGAGAAACGAATGCATGCATGCATGCTTACTGCTCAGCTCACCTATTTTACTATTACACAATTCAGAACCCAAACCCAGGGAAGGGTGCGGCTAACCTTCAGGCAGGGTCTTCCCACATCAACTAACACAGTGACTGCCAATTACTTGGACATACCCACAGCTGAAACTGATCTAGACAACCGGCATTGAGACTCTGTTCCCAGGTTATTCTAGACTGTGTTGACAAAACTGAACACCACACACACATATTTGTTTTCCTCTGCACCTTCCTTCTTGCTCCCACAGTTTCCCTTCTACTTCCATTCTTCCACTTTGTTAACCTAATATGAATCACTAGTCTTACCCTCTCCCTGCCCTCTTTCCTTTTTTTACTCATACCCACAGTAACTAAAGTATCAGTACATAATGTACCATCAATGTCCCTTCACTTTCTAAAGTGACTGCTGTTTACAGCATTATTTTGAATGGTCAAGAAAATGTTCTACAACAGCCAGGTCTTTCGTTTTGAATGAGTGAATGTGTTAAGTACGTAGCAAGCAAAAGTAAACGAACAAATAGCAGCGGGAGACAGACAGACAGCAGCGGCAGTCAGAAAACAAACATCATCAAATTAAAGGCTAACAAACATCCAGTGGAAACTGATTAGGGAATCAAACAGTCATGCTGGAGTTTCTGATTCAAAGTCCTGGGCAGAACAGAACAGTCACACCATGGTTGAGCTCCCAGCTTCTTGTTCCCACCGCACACATTTTTATACCACAAGATAAACCATAGTAACCTCTGCTGGAAATGATTTACTTTCCAGTTGTTCTCAAGGACATTATGTTTTTCACTCTTGAGTCGTTTTTTATTCTTCCTTCTTCCTGTTATAGATCCAGGGGCCATCCTGACTCAAGACAGGGCTTTGAGATCCCTTGACATAAACTTGCTTGAGTCTGAGTTAAGGGAGGGCCTGGAGCTCCTAGAGTCTGCTGTCCAAAGAGCTCAAAAGCCCACAGTGATTTACCAACATAACATATATCATAGGCATGATTCGGTTTTTAGTTGATTATTAGTTTATTTTATAATGGACCAAACACTACAGAGTAACTGTTGTAGAATGTTCTATTCTCACGGAGGTATTAGGAATGGAGTAAAACAATACCTCAATCTACTATACACCCTAGCTCCTCCAGAGCATTGCAAACTTTTTCACTGAAAGAGGAAAGGCTACTTAAAAAAAATACAGTCAATCAATGACCTAACACCAGACATGTAAATTCTGATGCAGAAACACAAGTACCACGAAAAACCAAAGCAAGACCCTTCCCAAGACCAATCCCACAGTAAGGGCTCCCAGGGAGAGGGACTTAGACTAAATTCTTGACAAAAAATTTGAAAGAATGATTATTAAAATGTCCAAAGAAACTACAGAAGACACAAATAACTCCTGATTGACTCCCAAGAAAACCCAAGAGCTGAATGACATAAGGAAGTGAAAGGAAGCATGAGAATGCATTTCAATAGAGGTAAAAATCTGAAAGGAAAATCACACCGATCCTGGAATTAAACATTCAAAAAGCCAGGGTACCAGCTCAGCAGGAAGCCTCACCCACAGAACGGGTCATGAGCAAGACAGGGCTTCAGGAGACACAGAGGAGAGAAGGGGATGTTCATGTGTACACAGCATGTAAGATTTTGGAACACCATGAAAAGGGCCAAATTATAGGAACACAAGGAGGAATGATTTCATGCCAAAGGTATAAAAGACATTTTCAGTAAAAGAGAAAAAAAGTCTCATATGGGTGAAGAGATGTTCACCAATGGACCCTAAATACACAGGACTAGAAAAGAAACTCTCCACATGCTGCAGATGAGAACACTAACTGCATGGCACAAAGAAAGTGCTCCAAAAGCTGCAGCAAGAGAGGAACACCAGTGAGTCACACACAAAAGCAGCCTCCTCAGAAAAACATGATAGCTCAAGAGGAAAATTAAAACTGAGAAGGGCTCAAAACCATGTATTTCAAGTTCTGAAAGATCGGAGCTGCCGACCCAGACTATTATATCCAGCAAAAATATCCATCACATTTGAAGGAGAAAGGAAAACTTTCCATGATAAAAGATGGCTAAAGAAATTCATTACCACTAAGGCAGTTCTACAGGACACTACAAGGAATACTTTTGACAATAAAAGAAACACATTTAATAGGCCACAGAAGAGTAAAATACACTAGAATAGTAAGTAGTTAAGCTAAGCAAAAGAGGAAAGCAACACACACACACACACACACACACACACACACACACACACACTAACACAGACCTTTCAATAACAATTAATATTAACGGTCTCCGCTGCCAAATCTAAAGACGGACTGGACTAGTGAGATGGCTCAGCAGGTTATCTGGCCTTGCATGCATGTGTGCCTGCACTTAGTTGTGCATGTACACACACATTCACACACACATAAAAATAGAAAATTAAAAAAATTTAAAAACACAGACTAGCAGATGGCATTACAAAGCATGATCCATCTATTTGTGGCCTTCAAGCAAAATACCTCATCATCAAAGATGGAGACTACTTTAGGGTGAAATATGGAAAACAGTATTCCTAGCAAATCAAACCAGGAAACAAGCAAGTGTCATGGTTCTAATATCTGACAAAACAGTCTTCACACCAAAACTAGTCAAAGAGACATGGTCACTTCAGTGAGCAATCCTTCAAGAAGGCATTACAGTTCTAAATATACATGCATGCACCAAACATGAGTAGACTTAGTTTCATAAAACAAGTTATTAACAGACATAAAGTCAGAGATTAACCACAATAAGATAATACTGGGTGACTACAATACCTCATCACTCTCACCAATAGGTCACCTTGACCAAAATATATCCCAGATTGAAAGAGAAAAATCAGTAGCCATCTTGAGAGATGCTTCCCCTCCTCCCCCGCCTCCTCCAAAAGTATTTGCTGACCAGCAGTTTTAAAAGTGACCAGAAGTTGAACTTATAAGGCTGGGACAATAAATCTACGTATCCTGGACTTGGCAAAACAAGATATGGGGAGTAATGGGCTCAACTGACCAGATATTGAACTTATAGGAGAGTAGGACTGGAACAATAAATCTGAATGTATATATCCTGGGTTCAACAAAAGCAGGACATATGGAGTAAAAATTTATGTCTCTGTAGGGTACCCTGAATCCTGTTAGCCATCAGTAACCTCATGCTTATAGTTCAGCCAGTAACTTCAAAGAACTACCTCACCCCTAGCCCTCTTGTCCAATCCCAAGCTGCATGTAAACCTTTCCTATATAAACTCCTTAAAGTGAGTGCTCAGGGCCGGCCTCCTCCATCTGCTGTGTCAGATGTTGGAATCGCAGACCAAGTCCCGGGCTTGCTTGTTTTGTTATTAAAAAACCTCTCTGTGCTTTCATCAGATATCAGCTCTGTGGTGGTCTTGCTTGGCGGTCCTGCGACCTGGGCACAACATTTGGGCGCTCGTCCTGGATACCCCTGCTTTCTCCAGACCCTAATCCAAGGGGTTTCTAACCGGCCGGTACGTTTCTGAGTGTCTTTGTTTGTCCTTGTCTTTGTGTGGCTCTGTACATTTATTTTCTAAGGCACGCTAGATCTGTCAAGTGGTCCAGCAACGGTCAGTGCCTGTGGCATGCAGCCAGCAGATGTGTTGGTGAGCCAGGATCACGGGGGGTCTTGGGAGATGTTCCGGGCTCAGAGAGCCTTGAGTCTGAACAGTTTTTGTTGTGACTGAGCCTGGAGGGTCGCTCCCTCCAGAGCGCATCAGGCTGTCATTGTTCTTGGAACTTTGTTGGTTGTCTCTTGGGGCAAAGTTTGTTTTGGTGTGCCCTTGGTCTTGTGTGTAGCATGTTAATTGTTATTCTACAATATGCCATCACTCTCACCAATAGGTCACCTTGACCAAAATAAATCCCAGATCAAATGGACCTAACAGACAGACATCTATAGTATATTCAATCCAAAATGACAAAATACATTCTTCTCACCCTCCCAGGAAACCTTCTATAAAACAGATCACATAT
Source organism: Peromyscus nudipes (assembly GCA_902168325.1). Lineage (NCBI taxonomy): Eukaryota > Metazoa > Chordata > Mammalia > Rodentia > Cricetidae > Peromyscus > Peromyscus nudipes. The sequence continues at coordinate 28,485 of CABHPH010149834.1, forward strand.
CTGGGGTCAAACCAAGTATCAACAAACACTGGAAATCTGAAATTTAATTTTTAATTTTCTATTTGACCACAGTGCAATCAATAGCAAGAGAAACTACAGAAAAATACACAAACTCATGGAGATTAAACAACATACTATTGAATGACGAAGTTACTGATAACATCAAGGGGAAATAAAACTATTCTCAGAATCAAATGACAATGAAAACAGCACATCACTACATTTGGGATACAAAGATCAAGGTCACCGAAAAGATAAGAATGATAAACAACTTACCCAAACTCACCAAAATTAAAAGACCTAGGATAGACAAAAGACCTGGGACAGACAAAGAAATCCCTAGTAAAAAGAGCAATGCTGGAGTGATTACCATTCCAGATTAAAAAAAAAACGTATGTATGTATATACGTCTACGTAAGGAGTATGGTACTCGTATAATGGAACCAATGGAACCAATTAAAAGACCCAAACACGAGTACATATAAAAAGACCCATCTGGTATTTGACAAAGCTGTAAAAAAAAAAAAAAGAGAGAGAGAGAGAGAGAGAGAGAGTAGAGAAAAGGCATCCTCTCCAAATGGTGTTAGGAAAACTGGATCTCCCCACATAGAAGAAAACTAAATCTAGATCTGTATCTATCACTCTGTACGAAAGTTAACTCCAAATGGATCAAGTACCTCCCCATGAAACCAGACACACTGAAACTACTAGAAGAAAACATGATCTGTGCCCTGCAAGACATAGGTGAAGGAAAGGACGTTCTGACTAGGACTCCAGTCGCCCAGGAATCAAGGCCAACAATTTACCTCATAAAACTAAAAAGCTTCTGTACAACTAAGGGAACAATCAACTGAATGGTAGGAAGCCCACATAGGGGAGGAAACTCCTTCCCAGCTATGTATCTAATAAATGATTGACATCGAGAGTATATGAAGAACACAAAAATAAAAGAGAAAACAAACAAACAAAAAGAAATCTAAAACCCAAAATCAAACAACCCATTTAAAAAATAGGCTATAGATTGGAACAGAGTTCCCAAAAGAAAAAAATAAGTGGCTAAGGAATATCTCAAAAAGTGCTCATCATCCTTAGCCATCAGAGTAAGGGAAAATGAAATAAGGAAATCTTCAGGTAAGTAGGTAGAACTAGAAAATATTATATTCAGTGAAGTAACCCAGAATGGGAAATGCCATGTGTTCTCTCTTATTTGTGGCTCCTACTTCCAAATCTTCAGGTATGAATAGATCTAGTCACTGCAGAGACCAGGAAAGTAAAAAGGGATGACTGGGCAGGGTGGGGGGCTCTAGAGAGGGGATAGCAAGAAACAGCTATCATAAAGGGGAAAAGCATGAAAGGGGGATTTTAACTGAGGAGGGACAGGAAGGTCAATTCAGAGGAAAAGGAATGGGGGAGGGATAAACAACACTAAGGATGTTTGAAAAGGACACAGGGAATTATTTTACATTTACCTGAAATTTTAAATATAATTTGCCTACCTGTTCATTTACATATCATTTAAATGAAGTTAAGAACCCGAAGTGATGATGCTTCCAGCAAGAGCCAGAGACTAACAAAAATCCCCAGTACAGGCATGAGGAACCTCCTTTTGAGTTTTTGGTCAGAGGAGACCAAGAAACTCACCAAACAACACAGGCTATTCCAGTTGCCATTGGTTACCTCCCAGAATTTCATGTCAAATCTCTATAGTTGAAGACACCACACACTTCCAACTAAGAATGGGAATAATCAAGCTGGATGGTATCCAGAAGCCTCAGCCTTGAGGACCACCTTCAAAGTACCAGAAGGTGATATGCAAGCTGCCAAGGGAGAGATACAATCCAAATAGTCCTATGAAGCTGTGATGCCTACGAAACAATACAATGACCACCATGGCAAGACTACCTGTGGCTGGCGAGGCCATGAATCCTAGAGGAAAATGTACTACTGCCACTTTCCTAAATGAGTGCACTCTGTAACTGCATTCTAAATCTTATCCTTATACCCACAGATAAGTGCAGCTCTTACCCCTCATCAAAGATACTTTCCAGCAGTCAGAGACCATTACATAAAGCCACAATTGGTCAGAGAGCATCTAACTGACTCTGGGGTATTAGGATCAATGGATACATCTACAGTGTAAACCCTACACCTAAGGTTCAAGGAACATCATGGAAGAGAGGCAAATCAATCAATCAATCAATCAATCAATCAATCAATCAATCAATCAATCTAGGAGCTGGTAGACCAGAATCTCTGCTATGTGATTGTGCCTTCCATGTTACAAGGAAGTTGTATCCATACATTCTCAATGGTATGGCTGCCTAAACAAGAAGTAAATAATGACAACATCAATTGACATGCCAGTGTGGATGGGGGAAATTGCATGGCCCCCTCCACTCCAAGATGAAGAGCTGTGAGTAATTACTGACTGCCAGAGAGGGAGAACTCGTTTTCCCTAGGAATGAGCTCCCTAATTGGTAATTCAATACTACGGGTTAGCCCTACAACATACATATGAGCAACATTAAAGGGACTCATCAGGCTGTGTGTGTGTGTGTGTGTGTGTGTGTGTGTGTGTGTGTGCACGCACACATAAGAGAGGGGTTAGAAGGTGAGAGCAAGTGGGGGAAATGATGTAAAGACTGTGTGTGTATATGAAATTCTAAAAATAAATTTAATAAGTAAAATAATTATTTTAGAGGTTACGGTAAAGAAAGTAAAAATCCAGCCAAAGAAAACTTCTAGAGAAATGTTTTTTAGTGATATTAACTAAAACTTACACACAATAGAATTAGTGACTAATTTAAAACCACATTCCTGGGGAAAATTAGAGGCCTCTGGTATACCTAAATAAATAGGAGAGAGTACAAATGATAAAATGAACACGGTACAATGAAAAGTACAGAGGCATTTTCAAAAGAAATCTAAACAACCATGGCTTGGTAACACTGAAGCTGAACATCTCAATGCTATTGGGGATTGTCTACAAAATTAAAAACAACTTTTACTCAAATATGTCCAAAGTTATATAAACAAATTTAAAAGAAGGCTATTGAAGATTTTATTTTCCATGCACTCTTGACCAAAATAGTTTTATTGATTATTCAAACACTTATGGAACACAATACTATTTTGCTATGTAAAACTCTCCAGGACACAGCAATGTACACATAATATAGAACACTAAAGAGAGAAAGGGAGAGGGAGGGTGAGGCAGGGACAGAGATAAGGCAGAAGGAGGGAGGACATGTGGGAGGAGGAAGAGAAGGAGTCTAGGGACCATGAAAACAGCTCAACAGGTAAAGGCTCTTGTCACCAAGCCTGCCCATCTGAATTTCACCTGGGGCCAGAAAGTAGGAGAAAACTGACTTCCTCACATTATCTTCTGCCTCTGTACATGCACTGTGGCGCCTGCACACTCACACATGAGATTCTAAGTGAAACACTCGTCTAAAGCCTCGCAAGCTACTGCAGGCAGAGCTCACCTGGCAGTCAGAGAAGGCCGGAGACAACTTAAGAAGCCCACGTGGCATGCGGCAATCTCCTTAGGTGGTAAAAAGCTAATACGGCAACTAATCACTTGGGATAAAAAACTTCCAATTTGCTTAGCAATATACACAAGAGTACTTCATTTACATGTCCTGGTATTATCAGTCTCAAAGGCATTCCCACTAAAACCAGATTCAAAACAGGGTTGAATCCTAGTAATGGAACCATCCATTATTTCAAGAACCCTATTCTATACCATAAGAAACAAGTACATGTTTATTCAAAAGAAGATAAAATTCTTATTGATAGGTGCATATTTATGTTAGAAAAAAATCTAAGATAATAAAATACAGAACCAGATAATTAAGATTACTTAGTATGTTCACTGCACACTCCTCACTCCCATACAAAATAAACAAAACACTAGTTATAGAAAATGTACAAGAAAAAACAAAACAAAACAAAAAAAAACCCATCAATGCCTGGGAAGTAGCAAAGAAAATAAACAAAGAACTCCCAAGGAATGCAGCAGCCAGGCATGATGGCCATCTCTCATGATTCCAGCCCTCAAGAGACAGAGGTACAGGATCAGGACCTGTTCAAGGTCCTTGACAGCTACAGCTCCTTGCTGAGTTTGAGGTCAGCCTTCATTACATGAGACTCTTTCCCAAACCAAAAATTAAAAAACAGAAGACCAAAAGGAAAACCAAAACCAAAAAACTACAAACAGAGACTGAGAGACAGAAAGGAAGATAGGAAGGAAAAAAGAAAGCAGAAAATACCCCAATATTACATGGAAAACTCAATTTGTATTTTCACTTATTTATCTACTTTTATTTTTGTGTATGCATGTTTTGTCTGAATGTATGTCTGTGTACCATGTGAATGCCAGTGCCTGCTGAGGCCAGAAGAGAGTGTCAGATCCCCTAGGACTGGAGTTACAGACTGTTGTGAGCCATCACATGGGTGCTGGAAATCAAACCCAGGTCCTCTGGAAAAGGAGTCAGCTCTTAGCCACTGAGCCCTCTCTCCAACTCTGAAAAAAATTATTTTTTAGAGTGTAGATTCTTTTTCAATTTAAGACTTGAATCAAACTCTAGACAAAATTCCAGCAAAAGTCATTCAATCTTAGTTAAAATAACACCATCACCAATTAACAGTTATTATGCTTTGTAGATTATAGTAGAAGAGAACAATAAACATTAGGAAGAAACATTTTAGACAAGGATATTTATTACTTCTAATAGTGGAAAATGTTGGGGAAATTTTTTTCTAAATGACAAGGATGAAGTGATTACAGCCAGGGGCTGGGGATTTAGCTCAGTTGGACCTGGTTTCCATAGACTAAGCATGGATGTGGTGGTGCATGCCTGTAATCCCAGCACTCTAGGAGATGGAGGCAAAAAGGGTCGGAAGTTTAAGGTCATCCTTGGCTACACAGCAAGTGAAGTCAGCCTGGGACATGAGACCCAGTCGAAAAAGGGGGTATTATGGCTAAAAGCAGCATATTAAGTACAAACTGATGTATCAAACAAGGACAGCTTCAATTTTCAAAAACAGATCAAGAACACAGATGTTCAAATAAATGTCAAACTTTATTTCTCACATTTGAAAACATTTTATGGCTCATAGGTACCACACAGCTGTTTAAGCAAAAAAGTAACAGTTTTGAATAGGGCATGAAGACATTGTCAGTCCATACTGAAGATAATAAGGAGAATCTCAGATGCTAAGGCGCCCTTTCCACACCAGCACACATGGGTCAATTATTGTTCCGACACAGCAGCGGGCTGCTTCACTCATTATTAATACTGCAACTGTGGGAAATGTTTGCTTCCTGCTTTCAGGACTATGCAGCCTGGAAACAAGGATGTGAAATGAACTATCATAGGCTTGCTTTGGGGTCCTTGAGCCTCTTTTCCTATGTGCATGTGGTAACAATTAATGAACATAGAGGCCCTGGGTTTGATGGAGAGCAAGGAGAGGTATAAGGAGGCTTTGGTGGGAGGAAAGGAAGAAATGTGTAATTATATTATAATCTCAAAATTTCTAAAAAGTAAAAAACAAACTTATATTGTCTAGGCTGGCCTTGATGTGCTTCCCTGGTTCCCCTGGAGGCCAAAAGAGGGCATTAGATCCCCTAGAATTGGAGTTATAAAACAACGTAAAACCCCGAAGTTTCATATTTCCTGGTTGCTACGGTTATATTTTTCTTCCTTTCCCTGTATTTAATGCACAGGTGAGTGTGGTCTCTTGAAAGGCTCTAATCTGCATGCCAGCATCATGTTCACTATGTGTGGAGCTTTAAAGGCCATCTAAACAATGGACTGATGAACTAATAGGTGATCAAATGCCCTATGGAGAAAAGTAACTCTTCATTCTGAATTCAAACACTAGTATCACGTGCCTATCCAATACACTGAGAAAAATCAGTATCCACTTTGTGCTGGATAGTTTTATGTCAACTTAACACATGCTAAAGTCATCTGAGAAGTGGAAACCTCTATTGAGAAAATGCCTCCATAAAACTGGACTGTAGGCAAGCCTGTAAGGCATTTTCTTAATTAGTGATTTTATGAGGGAGGGCCCAGACCATTGTGGGTGATGTCATCCCTGAGTTGTGTGAGAAAGCAGGTGACAGGGCAGTGGTGGTGCACGCCTTTAATCCCAGCACTTGGGAGGCAGAGCCAGGCGGATCTCTGTGAGTTCAAGGTCAGCCTGGTCTACAGAGCAAGATCCAGGACAGGCACCAAAACTACACAGAGAAACCCTGTCTCAAAAAACCAAAAAAAAAAAAAAAAGAGCAGGCTGAACAAGCCAGTAAGCAGCACCCCTCCATGGCCTGTGCATCAGCTCCTGCCTCCAGGTTCCTGCCTTAGTTGCATTCCTGTCCTGTTTGAGTACCTGCCCTGACTTCCCTCAATGATGAACTGTTAGGAGGAAGTGTAAGTGAAATAAGCCCTTCCCTCCCCAATTTGCTTTTGGTCATAGTGTTTCACCATAGCATTGATAACCCTAACTAGACACACTTATTCATTTAACAGCATGTACAGAATACCCACTGTACACCAGACTATTCCCAGCCCTAGAAATAGAGCAGTAAGTCAAAGGTTTAATTCCACAGAGCTTGTAGCTTGTGGAACAATAAAAATGAGTACAATAAAAATAAACTGTGGAAAAAATGTTTAAGTTGGAAAAGGGTAGTGATGGGTATTTTCTGAAGGCTGGTTAGGAAGCCCTCCGATATGGTAAGCTAGCAGCACTTGGACACTTGTGTGAGATGATCAAATCCAGTGGGAAGGGCAAGTGCCAAGGTCCCACAGAGGGCAAGGCCTTAATGTCTTAGTTAACAGTGAAGAGACCCACTGGGCTTGAAAGGATATGCAAGGAAAAAAATATTTGGGTTGTGAAAATTAATAGGAAAAGCCATCATACAGTTCATTAATTGCATATGTTTAATTACTCCCCCTAAATCCTCTTAAACTTTACACTGCACTGCAATTAAACATTTTGAAAAGAGATTTCCAGCATGTTGAAGCCAATTGACTGAGTTTAAATGCATCCATGGCGGCCAGTGGCTTTAAAGCATTTTATAAGTACAAACAAACCCCTTGATCCCAACAGCCAAATTACAGGTCTGAAAAAGTCACGAGTGTGATGGAATGGAGAGCTCTAAGGGTGCCAGGAGCTCTGAACCCAAATCTAATCCTCAACACCGAGACCCTCATCATCTCTCTAATTATTCGCTGCATGAACAGGCCCTTCACCAGAGAAACATCACCAAGAACTCATGAACAGCCACGACATTGCTCACTTCTGGGACAGGCAGGCAGATGGTACCAAGAAGCTAAGAAGTCACCCTCAGGAGAAGCACTTCACACTTACATCAGAGGCTTAAACTGTGCCCTACGGGCGATTTCCAAGGCTTCTGGCGAGTCGAGGCTACACCAGAGCCTGTGGGACTGGCCTCCTCTACGTCTTGGAGGCTGTGGAGAGAGAAGAGAGCTACTCTTTGGCATGCATCAGGAAGCAGCCAATCTCTGACTGCTAGAGAAAGGCCCAGTGTCTGCTCAGCACAGGCCTCCTTCTGTCTATTTACTACTGCCTACTGACTTTCCAAGAGCCACTGCCTAGGGCAGGAAGGGATAAAGTCAAGTAAGAATGTTTACTCTCTAGGGCTCACGATTCCTTTTAAAATAGTCTCTTCTAATCATCTCCAGTTTCAAAGTCAAAAGACAGAATCAAGTAGGGGACCCCATTTTGGAACAAAAGTTGAAGAAGGGAAGTGGGGGGTTAGGGAGTTTTTGGAGAAGGAGGGAGAATATCTTGGGTCACTCCCATGCCACAGTCCCAAGTGCAGTATGGTCACCCCAACAAAATGGTGACATCTCTTAGAACCAAATTGTGGGATTTTTGTTTTGTTTTGTTTTTGCCGTAAGTAACTTACTGTTGTCTCATCCTTTACTCACAGATGAGACTGTAGTAAGTGCAGTGCACTGGCCTGTCACGTAAGAGGTCCTGGATTCAATTCCTACAAAATGCATGCATGTACACACTCGAAAAGCACAAGCTTGCCAAGACTAAGTCTCACTTTTGCAAGCCTTTAGGTTAGATAGTGCATGTGGTTCTTGGTGCTTACCTGAGTTCAGAGACCCAGCCAGGGCAGGGGTTCTCAGATTCAGGCCCAGGAATAATAACCCAGGTGCTGGGGATGAATGCCGAGTCCCAAGTGTCCCCTAACTGGTCTAGGGTGGGACCCAGAGATAAGTGGTGGATCTGAGAAAATCTAATCACCAATGAGCTAGCGAGCATCATTTGTGACCAGGACCACCAGGCAGGACAAATCACCAGTGATGATAATGCATGGAGGTGAAAGCTATCTCAGGACCCGAGGAATGTGGAATAAAAATCCACCAGCATTTCTATCATTAGCCTCAGCCAAGAAAGGCCTCTGTCCAGGCCCCAGCTTTCAGGAGCACTACTCCAAGTCTCCTGCTGGGGGAGGAGGTGTGTTGGAGAGAAAACAAACCCAGCATCCTAGGCAGGTCTGCTGATAGTTCTTTATCACAATGCTGCCTTGAGAAAGAGTCAGTCCTAATTAACGCCTGGAACATCCTGCCTACCTCCTCACAGCAGCACAGCAGCAAGTGTGAGTTGTCAGATGCAGTGCAGACTGTACCTATTCCAGGCATGGACCTCACCAACAGTCACACCCCTGGAGTACACTCGGACATCTGAGGCTGGGAGTTCTTTGTCATATAGGACAGAAAGCCAGCTGCTATGGTCTGCATTAGGTATGCTTCAAGAACTAGTGAGGAGGACAGGGAAGGGGTAAAGAAGCCAGAGTCAATTCAACTTTTCAGAGTCCAGTATGGGAAGAAATGGGGTTAGAAGGAGAGGTGATTCCCACACTGTTGCACAGAACTCTGGGAAGGAAAAGAATTCTCTATCAATCCTGGCCTCCATAGTCATGGCGGACAAATTCAAAGTATAAATCATCTTATTCAAGAACGTGTTAGCTTCATTATTCATTTAGATATACTGTTTGTGAGCATCCATTTGTATTCTTACATGTATTTTCAGGATTAGTCATGAAAAAAAAAAAACCCAAAAGAGACTAAAACTCCTCAATGTGGAAGGTTAGCATCCAAACCTAGAAATGTGGCTCACCAAGGTGACCAAACACACAGGGCCCAGGTTGCTCAGGGAAGACATTCCTAGCACTTGCAGAACCCCAAAGAAACAGCTACCTAGTGCAGTCAGACTATTCTCAGCACTTAAATGTTCAAGAGCTGGGATTAAAGGCATGAGCCACCCCTCCCCACATCCCCCTTCCCAGTCTGGTACCTGGATCTTTAACCCTAGTATTCAGGAGACAAAGGCAGGCAGAGGTCTGAGTTTGGGGCCAGCCTGGACTATATGGTGAGACTCTGCCTCAAAAATAGTTATTTGGATCTTTTATTTCTCAATTTCTGAACTTTTCAAAGATTCCTTATGATGGAATGGTACAAGTGATGATGGCATCTAGCCCTTTGGGGGGGGGGCACAAAAGTGTTGCTGAGTAGTGACAGCCTGCAAAAAGTTCTTATCTCTACCTAGTCTACCTCAAAGCAAAACATCCAAACATTCATTCTCATCCCATGATCCAGAAAAGGAGGAAAATGAAGGACATTTAGCCATAGAAGTATACTAACAGGACCCAAGATAGCCCAGCTCGTCCAGAAAACAGAAAATGGATAGAAATGAATTATTAAGAAAATGATAGGAAGAAACTTAGGGAGGAAGAGGGGACAGAGAGGGAGGGAGGGATCAGGAGAGAAAGGGAGGGAAGAGGGTTTGGGTGGTAGCTATCCCCATGCAAATGTGAGGACTTGAGGAGTTCCGGCTCCAGAACCCCTGTAAAAAGGCCAGGTGCCCAGGTACAGTGATACATGTTTGCGATCTGGACACTGAGGGGAAGAGAGAGGTGGATCCCTAGGCCAACAGCCTAGTTTAGCTGGTGGATGACACCTGAGGAATGATAACCAAGCTTGACTTTTGATGTCTGGGTTCCATACATATGCACACATGGGCATGCATGCATATGGACACACCTATCCATGCACACACATACAGGCAAGGCAAAGAAAGAAGCAAAGGAGAGAGAGGGAACTCAATCTTCGCTTGCTGCTTGTTGGGTAGCTATTTCCTCAGAACTTAAACACTCTTCCCTGGAAGAGGAAAGTCCAGAAGACTCAAGAACTAAATGAAACTCACAAGGCTCAGGAAGCCAGTGAAAGTTATATGATTAACATGGCTGCCCCCCTCCCCCAATTATATAAAGCTCTAGGCAAGTGCTGGGAAGAGACTGGCTGGCTGAAGGGACAAGGAGATCCCGGGATGCAGTCTGAGTTGTCACCCATGTTGGGGTGAGTTTTTTGTTGTTTTGTTCTGGTGATGCTCCCTTGTCACCCACGCTCCTGTAATTAACCTCCGACCTATGTTCCTGTCAGCAGCCCCAGTAAAGTCACTGGGTCACCAGCTAGATTTGGCGGGCCATTTTCCTTGGTGTGCTGTCAGTGCCCTAGGCCAGGTTAATACTGGTTTGTTCGCGTCTCTTGAGGGAAACTCTAAACTGCTAGACATAGAACAGATGAGTTAAAGTTGTAATCCAGAATGTGTCTGAATAAATACAGAAGCAAATTCTGATAAGGACTGTGATTTGAAAAGCAAAAATGATCTAGAGAATTGTATCCAAGTATATCACAGAAGTCCCATAACTTTAGACTCTTATCCACACTGCAAACTCAATAAAGAATTGAATAAGGGGGGAAACCCTCTTTTTCACTATTCTAAATGCCATCAGGAATTCATGGGCTTAATAATGTCACTATTTTTTGAAAGGTTCATGGGACATAATGTTTAGGTTATTTAAAAAAAAAACCCTCAGTGTATAAGATTGATTTCTAAAATCATTTCAAAGTTCCTATATGTAATGTCTAGAGCAGGACAGATCACATCAAAATATAATGAGAAAAGTGGAGTGGGGGTGGCTGGGAGTCAACAGGGGCAGCAAAGGCCTCAGAGTGCTCACCTTCTTTCCTAGGCACTCATAGATTTTCCCATACAAAAGCGTAGCCTCATTTGTTTAACTAATTAGTAGTTTACTCATAATAAAACACACTTGAAGAGGAATGGGTAGTCTCAAACCAACGGAGAGAAGAAGCTATTGGGGGTGTGATAAAACATGCCACCCTGGTCCTCCTACTCGGAACACAGGCACATACATGGCTTCCAAGGGACTTTTTCAGAATAGAAGAACTTCATCCAGGTTTGAGAGTTCAGAGAGTTCAGCAGCCCTCTGTGCTCAGCATTACTTGAAAGTATCCCAAATCCATGGGTGTTCAACTTACACACCTCAGACTCTAGTACATGAATACTGTCCCCATACTGCCCCTCCAGGACAGCTTTGTTACCAGCACTCTGTTTAATTTTCCTCCAAACAAGACTAAACTTGTCTCCTTAAAGATCCTATATATTGGGCCTATACTCCACATGCTAGAAGCCATGCAGATCAAGTTCATTGTGACCAGTCTAGCTCAAATACAGGGAGAGTTAGAATGCCCACTATCAAACCCCCACATACATTTCTTTCCTGTTTTAAAATCAATCCATCTAATAGGCATATTTGGCTTTCTCTAACCCACCCAATAACCGTAAGGCAGCATCCCTTCAGAATGTGAGCTGCTACGCTGAGCATGTTTTTCTAGAAACTGTCTAAATGTGACTCCAGTGGTATACTTCTAGTCCCACAACTGATTATCACACTATCTAGTTTAGGTGGAATATTTCATTGCCTAGTAACACTGAATGCAGAGTTCATTCAAGGTCCTTTCTTGTAATACTTTTTAACCCCAGAGCTATTTCAGGGTTTTGATATTTCAAGGTCTTTAAGGACCCCAATTTAGTTGTTATCTAGATATGAAAATTCCTTATAAATGGTGATAATTATATTCTACCACTTCATCCTGGAAATAAACACACCAAACTGTTCAGAAAAATAGGGCTGAGGGTCAAAACAGTCTTCTCAGCTAATGCTAAGCCTAAACCTTACCATCCTCCCAACTACACCTTCTTGCTGCCTTTTACACTGACATCCTCCTCTGTTTGGGCCCCAGTTGCTTATACAGTGATTCTGCAATGTATCATACCTACTGTGTTTTCCTCACCTGCCAGTTTAACGATGTTGTTAAAGGAAACATGAACCAGGTCTAGTGCCGATTTTTCTTGGAAAACTCAGGGGGATGGTCCTACTGATTGCTATTTTATCTTACAGTAGGATATCAAATTCCTCCTAGAGACTACCTTTAATGCCTTTCCTGTTCTTAGCCTCTAAGCTGCAACACTGTAGTAGATACTGCATAATGCGCTGTGGTCTGGATCTGCTAGCTATCTGAACCCCTGGAGAAGCCTCACCTTAGCTTCTCTCCAAGGGAAGTACATAAAGCAAAACTAGGAAGTAACAGCGGAGTGGGGAGTGGAGTTTGAGGCCAGGAGTGGGATTTCAAGTTCCAAAAGTTCTGCCTTCCCCACATATTACTTCAGGTTTAAATTTGATGCAATAGCACACATCCTCATAAATGCCAAGGACAGACACATGCTTTCTAGCTCACAATTTAGTCAGAGTTAACATGTATTGTCCTATACAAGGAGTTTGCCAAAAGGCTCTCGTGTATGTGATGAAGGGTCCTATTTATTTTCAATGGGATCCAATCTGTAATAAATGTGCAGAGAAAATAGCAAACCCGAGGCAGCCTGAAGTAAAATGGGGAACAAGAAAATGCATACATTTGGTAGCAAAGGAAGTCTAAAGGGCAAACTTCATTTCTGCACTGAGCAGCCACCGAAGACAATACAAGAAAAGCAGTCTGTGTTCAGTAGCCAATCTAGTACTTTCTGCAGATGGTCTCACAATGGTCACAACTAAAATTTCTACCTCTATTTTCTCACTAAGAACTGTGGGAATCTCAGTTTTGAGAAGATTAGAATCTCCTTGGAAAAATACCGTGTGCTGTAGCTAGAGTTTTCCTGCCTGGCCCACAGTCAGGACAAATCTCTGCCACCCGCCAGTCCCAAGGCCACTCAGACCCAACCAAGTAAACACAGAGACTTATATTGTTTAAACTGTTTGGCTAATGGCTCAGGCTTCTAGCTATCTAGTTCTTACATCTTAAATTAATCCATTTCTATAAATCTATACCTTGCCACATGGCTTGTGGCTTACCGGCATCTTCACATGCTGTTTGTCATGGTGGCGGCTGGCAGTGTCTCCTCAGCCTTCCACTTCCCAGAATTCTCTCCTCCTTGTCCCGCCTATACTTCTTCCTGCCTGACCACTGGCCAATCAGTGTTTTATTCATTGACCAATAAGCAACATGTTTGACATACAGACCATCCCACAGCAGTGTGCCCTTTAGTGCCACTGACAAACGGGCTTTAGGCTCGAATACCCAGTCTTCCACTAATCAGAGCGTCCTGTGACCCAGCTACCCTCTCCCCACACTCAAGTTTGACCACTGCTGGCCTACAAGAGAGGGTGGGCTCCACAACAGAAGACCGCAGCACAGAAGGAGGGCTGGCATGCCTTCATCCCTAACAGGAAACACACATACACTAGGGGTGATCTACTGGGCTTTTCATGATAAAACAGGGATAATTCAGCAAAGTTAAAACCCCAATGGAAGAACCTTGACTACTCTCCTCTTAGTGAGTTCTCAGGCTATATTTAATGGCATCATGTTTATCTTCTTCTAGGCTGGACAGCAGACTACCATTTTGTTGGTTTCTGAAAAACATCTGTAATGTTCCATACTAGACTTTCCATATTGGTAACTTAATAATTAATTAGTATATTAAAATAAATATTAATAAAAGATGATTTGTGCATGAATGAAGAATTATTAACATTGAATCACTCACTATTGTTAGGGGACTTTCTAGACTTCACTGCTCTTGTGAGAAGGACCCAAAACTTAGGGTTCACTGAGGGACACACACAAACTAGCTTCTGCAAATTTACGGTCATTTCTATTGACCAGAGCATGAACTCTTCCACTCCCAACCCCTCACTCAAATCACCACTTAGAAACAAAATTCTGTCACTGTCCTTGTCTATTTCATTTGACCCTGCCCACTACATCCAACACTTTGGATACTGTCTTTGCATTTGTTCAGCGCAGCTCATCCCTGTTTTAGGGAAAGTGGCCATGGTTGGACGTGTTGAGATTTATGCTGAATGATGCCTGGAAACTCACAGATGGCAGCATTGATACAAGTTCCATACAGCTTACCTGGCCCAATGCCCAGGAAGTGTGTGGTCCCAGGGAGGTAGACTGGAGATTACATCTAAGAGGCTAATGACCTTGGGAGTAACACCACCCAAGAAGGCAGAGCCAATACAGGGTGCTTAGAAACTGCCATTGATTTGGCAGTTCTCTGAGGTAACTCCCACTGTGAGGGCTATTGCCAGAAAAACTGAAAATAGACATTGAAGCAACAAACTTGCTTCAATATATCCATAGCTACACAATAGTCCAAAAAATGGGAAACAACACAAATGTTTATCTCAAGTAAATGCATTAGGCAATGTGTTTAGAGTCAAACAAAGGAATATTCACTAGTCATATGGAAGAATAACGCAGAGATGCAGGCCATGGCATGAGTAAGCCTTGGAAACTTTATTCTACATACAAAACAAAATAAAACACACCAGACACAGGCCATATATTGCATAAATCCAATAAATGAAATACCCAGAATAAACATCCACTGAAATAGAAAGTAGATTTTGAGTTTTCAGGGGCTGAGGAGAATGGGGTAAGAGGTGTCTGGTAGACACACACATCCTTGCCATGTAGTGAGAATGTTCTGGAAGTAAGCAGTGGTAATGGGTGCATAACACTTGAATATAAGGAATGCCACTAAACTGAGCACTCTAAAATGGGCAAGGTGGCAGGCTCTATGTACAGTGTTTACTCTGCATCTTCTTAATTGAACTTTTTAATTGAATGTGAGGGTCACAAAACACTGGCAACAGTGAAAGTTTTGTAATAGAAAATCACCAAAACTTAATTCAACCTAAAACACATGATGACTCCAAAGTGTTTCTGGCAGTGGTCACCGATGTCTCATTATGCAACTTCACTGCAGCCTTGGTTCTGAAAAGACAACCCTTAACTTGGCAAAGCACATGGCCACACCACAACACACAATGAGCACACCACCTGAAGCCCCTCAGCTCAGATGTGAGAGTACTGTATGCTATGAATTAGTGTTTTTATGGTACACACAATTTTCCTATAGAAATAGAATAGTTTATTTATAAAAGATAAAAAGTTTGGAATATTTTCCTACTATCTTTTTTTTTTAGCAAGTTGCTGTATCTTTGTAATACTGTATTAGAATGTTTGATTAAAAAATTCCCGTTTGAATTGCATAAAAAAAATTGCATAAAAATAAGTAAATTTGGCTAGGGATTAGGACAGAATTTCCAACAACGTCTGAATTGGCCCTGAACAAAACTGCTGCCTTTTTGTACTATATGGTAATGCAAAGTGGATTCTCATGATTATTACAAATTCAAAATATCAAAGGTTTAAGACACTCTACATCCTTCAGGTTTCAAATATTCAGCCAAGATGAATTTATTACAGAAAAAATAAATATGCATTTCATCAGTATGCAAATTTACTTCCTTCTTTAATAAATGGTAAAATTATATGTGTACCAAGGAATTGTTTTAATATAAATTTCTTTATGATTTATTATCAGTAAATATTGATTTGTATACTTATTTCACATACCTGTATACCTGGGGTCATGAAAAATTTCTTGACAAGAAGGGGTTGAGAGAAAAGTTTAAGCAGCCCCTCGCTAGCACAGAGAACACAGCAGCCAGGTCTCTGCTAAGGCTGGTCCTCGCCTGCCTCCCCCCACCCACCTCTTCCAGCAGTCACACTGCTTGTGCCTCAAGCAGAAAGGATAAACCTAATGAGCCCAAATGTCAGCACAATATAAATTACGGCAAGGGGGGAAAAGCAACAACTTGATGCATGGCTGAGGATCTGAAAGAGGAATGTCCACCATTGTTTGTGATTATGGATCACATCACAATCTAATAGCAATTTTTATTTAATCAATAATTTCCATGCTGGACAGACAGCCCTGTTACAGAGAATCGACAAACAGGTACTGATAGCGACAAGCCTCGTTATTAATCTTTCCTCTGCTGGCTTATCAGCCAAACTACTGTAAAAGGCACCACCAAGATGGATATTAGAAACCACCTTCTTCCCACCCCCACCTTCCCTTCTTTCTTCCTCTCTTAGGCCATTCTGTGTAACGTAGACTCCACATTTATTTGCGTAACCTGGGGCTTGAGTGGCATAAAAAGGCAGTTCACATAAGCAATTTCACAATCTGTAGGACCTAGCCCATTGCTTAGGGTTAGCCATTATAGGCTAATAAATCATACTTTCTCTTTGAGTTGTCAATCGCCAACAAAACCTTTGTACAAGCACCGGCATCTGTAATTCCGTAAAGGCTTTTCATCTTGAAATAAGATGCTCTGTGCTGATAACAAGAATAATCCCCTCCTGATCAAGAAAAATAAAATCAAATCTGCATTTTACCAATTAAAGCTGCTGCCAGAAGCCAAATGGCTCAGCACTGAGACTCCACTGAAGTTTATCTTTGCTAAACACAAGGAGGAGAACCATTAGGCTGTGTTTCCTTTGTGGCTAGACTGCTTTATCTTGCTGTGGAAGTTGTACTGAGCAAGGTGTGAGAACATTCAACACCTCTAGGAAAAGCCATCAGGAAAACCTGTTTCTCATGAGCCAGGAACACTTCCCTGTCTGTTAAGTAGTGCTCTCTAGAAAAGAGGATCATCACATTGTGTCAACCAAAAACCATTTCTGGGGCAGCCAGAAATGGTGAGTGTCCTTAAGAGACATCAACAGAAGCCTGTGTGGTAACCTAAGACATTCTCAGAACTCAATGTTATATAAGCTCAGACTAGGAAATAAGGCATACCAAGAAGAGAAACAATGGAAAATGAAATGTATCCATAAACCCCTATTGGCACAAAAATGTGACTATCCCTACAGTAGGCAGCTGCTCAAGTTTTATCAACAACCATTTGCTCTTCCAACCCTTAATAAACCAACTTAAAAAATGCCAGAATCTCGAGACCCTTAGGTAAATAGCATGAGTCAAAGATAAGAACTCAGTCCAACTGCAAAACCAACTTCGACATGATTCTTTTCCAAGAGTCAAGCAGCGAATATGGTTATTGGCTGCTTGCAGCTGTGAAATACCTTGAAATTGTCTCCCAAGTTTTTATATAGAATTTAAAATAATCTGCATTGTGAGCCTCACTTCTGACTCTGTCCTATGACAACCCTGCCCTCTTCAATGCTGGGCGACTCACAGCTACCAGGGCTCTGCAGAGCTAAGCTCAATTGAAGACTCCCTAAAAATCTCCGAGATGAAAGCGACTCCCCTCATTACTCCATCCGGAATAGAAGACAAGCCCTGCAGTCCCATCCCCTTGTTCCTTGGTCCCCCTCTACTCTTCATGAAGACTGATGCTTGCTACTCTGTCCAAAACATGTAAGATGAACCACTCTGATCTTATTTCAAAACTGAGGAAATGTCAAAGAGCCCAGACTATTAGTGCATTAGGTTTATTTATAGATAAAATTCTACTACACTGTGAATTCCCTCCTGCTCTCTTAACATAGAATACTAAACACCTTACTGTATCTATCAGTCTTTCCCTGTTGGAGTCTACTTGTTTGTTCAAGACAATGTTTACACCCAATCCCCATTAAGACCTGCCATTTCTTCCTCAGCACCTTTACCTTGTTTTACATTTACCATGATTGTATATCAGTAATACTTCAAAACAACCTGCCCCAAGGCTCCTTACCCGAAAATATAGACACCAAGATGAGTGTGTCAGGTCTGGCTCTCTAGCATGCCCTCAGTCCCAGCATTACAGGTCTGATACTCATGTAGCTTTTCCTACTAGGGACTATGTCTACAGTTTGCAAAGCGGACACCAGGTAGTGGATCAGCAGCCTACGCAGGAAGCATGTGCTACCAAATCAATGAACTACTTACTATTTCTGTTTAATGAAACAAAAATCAAAAGTTTCCTTTTTCTTGTCATTCACTTTACTTGAGTTTATTAACTCAATTTCCAATAGATTCAGTTTTCCTTGTTGAAATAAAACCTACTACCCACGGTACTTGAATTATCCTTCTTTATCCTAACCTCCCAAACAAAGTCAAACTTAAAAACCAATAAAATAGGTTAAATACTATCACCACTTCACAGATGAGAAATGGAAACTGAAGTTGTAGGTAATGGGATAAACCTGTTTGGGGCAGCTTTAGGAACAATATCTCCACCACACTATCTGCGGTTCTCAGAACTTATATCTGGTGACTGGGCAAGGAGGGTGGAATAGGCTGGCTTATGCTTAAGGCCTTGGCCTATACATAGTCTTCTGAGGATAAGGCTCTTATACATTTTCCTGCTGACATTAATTGTTGTAGAAAAAATAATTCATCCATGGCAGCATTTGGCTAAGCTCAGAAAAACATAAATGTCCCTGAATCTTCAAAGTCTTTACATTAGGAACAGCTTCCTGCTCCTGGAACTGGTTTATGTCAAAGCAGGCACATGATCTCCAACCCCACTTACTGTGATTTCAGAGGCTGGAGTCTGAGCCACTTCCTTGGGTCTGCATAAAAAATGCTGCCCCCCCCCCGCCCCCGCAGAGAAGAGAGGCTTGGCTGGCAGTGGATCTTGCTGAGAACTACTGAGTAACCAACCTCAGCAATGGTAATTTCCAAGAAGCTCTGCCATTCTATACATAGGAACCCTTACCTTGCTCCCTACTTGCCCACACTCAGATTTGGTTTTTTGGTTGAAGATGAATTTTCAAAACAGGTCAGGCCATCCTTACTTTTTAAACAGAGCATTACAAAGTAGGAGGGACTTTTTTTTTTTAATCACCACTGGAAGTGGAACAGTTTGGAGGACAAATAGAGGCCATTTTGCCTTCCAGTGTACAGCTGATTACATGTGTAGACAATTCTGGTTATCCCAGTGAGGGATGAGGTGCTACAGGCACTCAATGGGAAGAATGCTTTTCAACATCTTACAGCATGTAAGACAGTGTCTACAACAGAGAATGATCTACTCCAGAGCTGAGGATGAGGCACTCTGGTTTAGTGGTACCCTACAGAGAGTCTTCAAAAGCATTCCAGGACACGAAACATACAAAGAGCCTCTAAAGGTCAGCATCACACAAGCAAGAGGGAAGAGGGGCCCAGAGGCCTCTCATGGTCTCTGAGGAGGCTTTGTGAACTGGGGGTCTGGGCACCAACTTCTAGGTATTGATTTCATGCTGATATCCCTACAGGGATACCACCTAAGAGCAATCTAAAGCAGCCTGCATGGGTGTAAGTACCTCTAAATAGCCTTATATTGTTCTCTTTTGTAAGAAGAATCACCAACATTATATTGAGGATGATTTTTACAAGAAGGGAAGCTAAAAGTTTTATGTTCCCTTATCTACTTCGGCCAATTGAGCTGACCATTCCTTAAGAGTCTAAGTGCTCATTTTCAACTGTGCCTATGCCAGTGCAGGGACTGGGTAGTATGTCACTCTCTAGCCCATACAGCATTTGACTGGCTCCAGTCAAACCTACTTCCCAATCTAGCAGCAAGCAACATAAAATGTCTTAGACCTGACATAGAATCCCCAAAGACCAACAGTATCAGCACACCATTTTCCTCCCCAACCCAATCTTCAAAAAACAAACACAAGTTGGAATTGCCTCATTTAGACCTGATGTCTGTTTCTCACTAGGCCCACTGTATGTGATCTCTGCTTGGCCTTGGATACTGGGGACAGTATTTACTTTCAAGACTCTTTCACAGTCTGATAAGTGAGAAAATAATGTCTGAAAGGGTCAAACGGTGCCTGGGAGGGCATCCTGAGAGTCAGGGCGGGGATGAGGCTGCCACTCAGAATCTAGCTGCGCCCGAGGGGTGCTTTAGCAGTGAGCCACAAAGCCCTTGTCCCTTGACCTTTCAGACCAATCTCTTGGATATATTTTCATGGAAATGCTTTCTGCAGGTGAAATTTAGTCAGCAACTTCGCAAAGAATATGACCCTTAAGGCAAAATCATTACATAGTGACTTTGAAGTTTGTAGTTTTTTAGTCTGTATTTCACGTGCCATGTTTCCAAATAATTAGAGCAAGGAAATTAACTAGCAACTCCATGTAGAAGGAAATTAGATCAAAATCTTTACTAGATCAAAATCTTTACTTGTTCATTTTAGAGTTTTTGTACACACGAAACTAATCTCTGATTCATGTCTGAGACTATTCTCACATCTTAAACCCAATTTTCTCTTAGGTAAGGATGTACAATGCAACTCTAGAACAGTGATAAAAATTAGGTAGAAAGCATAAAATGCAAATTTAGGATTAGGGTATTAATATGAAAACAATATGTTCACATCAAACCTTTCCTGTGTTTTTACAGATACAATTCTTCCCAAGTTAGATGACCTTTCTTACATCCAGTCCTCTGATATTAAAATGAAAGCCCTTGATTTTTATGCTGCAAATGTACAGAATGTTTCCAACTGGCAGCAAAAGTGATTATTATAAGGGAACTTCACCACGCTTTTGAAAATCAAAATTTGCAGCATATGAAAGCATTTATAATCCAGGTAGATGGTTAATCACTCAATAAAAATAAAAAAATTGACACCATGCTTAAAAGATCCAAATGGAGGATTACATTTATTTAAATGCCACCCAGTTGAAACTGGATGTCATCATAAATATATCTCACAATCTCTGATGTTCAGTCTTAAGACACCATCACCATTTGTAGTTGCCAAGGAACCTTTCAACTAGGTTACACTGTTTAGGGATTACATTGAAGAATAAAACTGCTAATAAATACTTTTACTCTCTGCAGACTGTTGGGAGAGATCTTGTAAGTATTAATTACTAAACAGGACTAGAGAGTTGAGTTGTTGAAACTGAGGGCGATGAGTGACGTCACATAACAGGTGGACAAGAGGTACAGTGATTACACCGTTTTTCTTCATTCAGATCTTAACAAGGGTGTTTTCAAGCATAGGTGGCCATGTGGCAACACCACCCTGAAATATACAATTTTCACATTTATTCCCTTTTTTTCTTCTTTATAAAGAGCCTCTCAGTGCATTGGTGGAGATTGTCATTTGCCACTGAAATGGGC